>JACDRQ010000092.1:0-179214 GCA_013841215.1 Hycleus cichorii | reverse complement strand
TAGAATCTAAATATGGAATAAAAAATACACCATTGCATTTAAAATAAGAAAGTAGGGTGCACTACCCTGTACATTGGGGGTTGATAGGACAACGAAAATATTTTCCAGCTGTAGTTCAGGTAAAAAACAGGTGCAAACCAAATTTCAGAAACTTTCATCAATTAGAACT
This sequence comes from Hycleus cichorii, assembly GCA_013841215.1. Taxonomy (NCBI): domain Eukaryota; kingdom Metazoa; phylum Arthropoda; class Insecta; order Coleoptera; family Meloidae; genus Hycleus; species Hycleus cichorii. The sequence goes on along the minus strand of JACDRQ010000092.1, from coordinate 179,045 downwards.
CTGTATTTTTATGTTTATATGGACATTAAAGTGTCATTATGGCGCTAATTATCATTATGATGGCAAAAATGATAGTAAAGCGTCACTTTCTTTAAATTTCTACTGTAATTATAGAATTTTTAAACTGGAAGTAATGACTATAGCCGGCTTTACTCAGAAATAGTCGTTGGAAACAAAAATTGGATCGTTCTAGCCGTAAATTTAAACATTTATGGTTCGTTTCTAATTTAAATCGTACATATTTAGTTGTCTGATCATCACGATTATCTTAATCTCGATACAATTCAAATGGATCAACATCGAAAAATACGTTTAAAGACTATCGGAACAATTTACAAATTCCACTTCGAAATACTGAAAGATGATTCAATTCTATCAAATTTGACCAATTCGGGCTATTTAAATTCTACTGTTAATGTCCCATAATTTTGACTCGTCTCGTATGCTTTTAAATTATCAGTTTCTTATCAATTCTATTATTAATTGTGTGTTATCATTAAAGTGTGGCATTTCATTACCGGCTCGCAATATTTCGAAAAGTAAGCTGTGCCTGTTAATTAGATATTGTCTAGTAGGCTATGACATCAGTTGTTTAATCAATAGGAGCCACTTTATCTCGTAAGTTACAAGGTTATGTGATTTCATAGCCTACTAGTCGACTTTTAATTAATATAAACTGAGAATCACAGCTTACTTTGCGAATTTGTGATGTCATCGCTCCCTATAGGGGGTGAAATGCCTCGTTTTAGTTATGATTTCTGAGAAAGGGCCAATTTAGAAATTATAGTTTCTCGATTTTTGTTTTAAATTATTATTTCTCTAAAATACAACTAAATGATTGTAAATAATAATAAATGGGCTCTTTCTAGCGATTTTTAAAGAAATAATCAGATTTTTGGGCGTTTTCTTTTCGAATTTAAATTGTGAATCTCGAAAAACAACGACGCATTTTAGATATAAACTAATAAACAAAATATGTTTATAAATAATAGTAAAAAATACAAATATTTTTATAACATTAGCATTTCAAGAGATTCCCATGAATTGCGTTCCATTAAAAAAATACAACCCCATTGAATTCTATTCGAATTTCTTAGAAATTCCACTTATAATTTGTATTTGTTTTAGTTCGAAGAGAAATCGAGATTTTGATTAAATGCAATTGGGATGAAATTGTGGCAAATATCAAATTTATCCCAGTATTGATACAAGGTAAACGTTACAAATTCGAATTGGAATCATCTTATGGTTGCATAAAATTACCACAAAAATGCCATCTAACCGGTGACGATAATTTAAAATACGATTTACAGAAATTATATCGCCCCAATAATCATTGGTTAGTCAACAATAAATTGAACAATACGATAATCATGTTGAATTTATGCGGACCATTAGAATTCGATACAAAAAATCAATGCTCTGGTAAAATTCTAATAATTTATCTAGACGATTTATATTGATTTATATTTGTTAAAGATCAATATTCGCAAATTTGTAAAATCAACAATGGTACATACACCAATCTGGGTAGTTTAACTACATTCAAAGTAAAATTAGATATTATTTATGTAACAATCAGTAATGGTGGTAGATGTAGCAATTCTTCGAATTACAAGACTGAAATTCAACTGAAATGTTCAAAAATAGAACAACCACCAATTCTAACCAATTCCACAAATTGTACAACTTCTATTGATTGGTACACACCGATTGCTTGTCCATTAAAATTATATCAAGGTGATAATTGTTTGGTCCACGATCCGTATAGTCGGCGCGATTTACAAAAATTACACCAACCAACCGATAAAATCCACCAATTGAATTCGAACGATCGTATTATTTATAATTTATGTGGACCACTACATCAGAATTGCGGCAATTATACTAACGCTAGTTTTTGTTTGGTTCGAAACAATCAACAATACGTATTAGGTTGGGATCGGCGTACGTTGATCAGTGATTATGGACAATTACGATTAGAATTAGATGGTGATCGATGTCCGAACCAACGTGATTATGGTAGAGTTATTATCAATTTTATTTGTGATTATAATGAACAACCGCCTAAAATTGATATTGTAAATTTTCAATTATCCGTATTGAACAATATTAATTGATTCTTTACAGATTCAAGACAGTTGTAAATTCAATTTAACAATCTACACGCGTTTAGCGTGCCTTTCAGATGAACATTTCGAAAAGTGCAACGTTACAACAAATCAAGGCAATTTCTACGATTTATCGCCGTTAATATCGAAGAATCGCAATTATATTATCAATGATTTCGATGATAATATTGTTTATAGTTTAAATCTTTGCGGACCGGTTGTTGCAAATAATTTGGCGTTATGTAAAGGCAACACAATGGTCTGTATGTTCAATAGAAGCGAACTCGATTTGAAACAACAGTACGTTAATTAACAGTCGTATTCTCTAACTTTGTTTCGTTGCTATGACAACGTTGAACAACGAGATCAGTCAAAAGTGATGTGATCTTCAGCGTTGTTATGGTGGCCGAGTTATAGAATACGATATAATTGTAAATTTTTTTAGATTTAAATCATTAGGTGGTGTAATTGAGCCCCAATTCGTTAATAATTCTCTTATAATTAATACAACAGGTGATTATAATCAATATTATGATCTCTATCAAAGTCATATACAATTTGAATGTTCTAATCGTGATGAATTACCGAAATTATTACAAAAAACCGAATCGTATTTGTATCAATTCGTATGGAGAACACCGTACGCTTGTCCTATACCACAATGTCTAATACCCGATACAAAGTAAATATATTTTAATTAATCAATTAATTATAAAAATTGGAATTTCGTAGTGTAAGTTTGACAAATTTACGACATACTCAAATGGAAATTAAGCGAGATTCGTTTATCGATCGTTTCGATTTGTGTGACGACACTTATCAACGATGCAATAATGGTATTTGCTCTTTACAGGGTGAACCAAGATAATGGCCCAGATTTCTTAGCCATCCTCTTGGTTCACCTTCTATTTGAATATTACAATTCTATTAATAAATTTAAAGGTGATTGTGTTGAGAAACAATTAAATCGTACAATTTCGCTACAACAAGAGCAGGTTGATGTTAAATTGGATCTAATGACGAATTGTTCGAATTCTACGGATTTTCATACGATTATTTTTAAAATTTTGTGCGATAATCATTTTGTTAATAACGAACATCTCGAGAACGAATCATTGCAGGATTGTATTTTAACACAAATACTACGAACCGACTTAATTTGTGGGTTAAAAATACCAACTAGACAAACTACCACGAATAGAATTAATCAAGAATATGGGGAGATAATTAAAGAGAATGAATCGCACCATTATTACTATACAACAATTGGGAATTGTTTAATTAACGATAATAATAACCGTCCGATTGTATTGAATGCTCTACCAGGATTGAGTGTAAGTTGTCCGATTGAATTGTTAATTTTGATTGATTTTAAATTCTAGAGGACTTTTTCAAATGCGAAATATACGCTGAATTTCAACCAAACTATCAACAATTGTCGTGGTTTATTCTGTATTAACGATACTGTTGTTGTACCGTTCTCAACAAATTGTCCCGTTGTGGTCAATTATAACGATGAGACCAATTTGGAATTTTCATCGGGGGCAATTTGTCAAGATAAACGTAAGTTGCGCCATCCAACTACCAATTCAACTAAAAATACCACGATTTCCAGTCATTTATAGTGTGGATCTAGTTTTGAAATGCAGTCAAGAATCCAATTTGAAAATCCGCAAGAATCTCAATTGTCGTATTATACTCGAATATAATCTACCATCGATCTGTTATCAACAAATAGAACAAAACGATGAAAATACAACGAATCCGTCCACGATAATCGGTGGAATTTTTGGTGGTTTAATTGTAATTGTTGCCATTTGTTTGTTGGTTTATTGGATTCGTAGAAATTATTGCCGGAATAGTCAATATGTTGATGTGACGGCCTTGACATCGCTCTATTTGAGGGTAGTTTCTTTAAATTTTTAAACGTAGAAATTCATTTGAGTGTTTCAGGACTGTCAAGATTAAGTCAGTATTATTGTTGTTTTTCGAGGAATTTCGAGTTAATTTATTTTATATTTATGTAATTATTAAGCATGAATCTGTTCCTAATTTTAATTAATTTAGCAATTATATTAGTTTTCCCTAGAATTTGTTTGGATTTGCCTTTGAAAATTTTAAATTTGGCGCCGATTCACTGCCATATCCACAGATAGGTGGCGTATCTGTATGTCAAAAGCACAGTTTGTCCAACTGTCGGAAAAACCCCAAAATTGTTTGCTTTGTTTTCGTAGGTGTCAATCTGACAAGAGTTGAGAAAATGCCGAACAATAATGGGAAATTCGTGAAGAACGAATAAAATCTATTACCAGAAATTAATTCTTATCATATAAGAAGCAGAAAAAAAATGAATATAAGTGCCTATTATTGTGATAATCCTTATACTGATCGAGTATCTTTTATAAATAATTTATAATTTTCTATAATTATTGCGAAATTGTTGCAATAAAGACAATAATGGCAACTAGTACAGATACAACAACAACGACAACAACAACAACAACAACGACGACAATAAATTCAGTTTCTGTAACTAGTATTGAAGAATTTTTGAATGGACCATTAGTCACATGGGTAATCGATCGAAAATACAATTATTTTTAATAATCGAGTTTTTTAGCTTGGTACATGTGTGAAGAATCCGGAAGGTTTACAAATCTATGAAACTTTCTTCGATGGCGGTCCATTCGTTGAAGTTTTATTACAAATCGATCCGGAACCGATACAACCAATACCAGTATTAACCGATTTTAAAGGCCTACCATTAACAACAATCCGTACATTAATCTTCCATTATATTGTAAATAATTTGAAAATAATCTATGAAGAAGAATTGGGACAGATGATCATCAAATTGCCTGATTGTATTGTATTGGGCCGTTCACCCAGTTCGGATCTTGGTTTAGAACAATTCCAATTATTGTTATTGTTATTGTTGGGTTGTGCTGTACAAGGACCGACTAAAGAATATTTTATAACGAAAATTAAAGATCTTTCCGTTAACGATCAACACGATATTGTCAATTGTATCAAACAAGTAACAGACGATCAATGTATCGTTATCAGTAAAACAACACCAACAGAATTTAATAATGAAACACAATTAACACATCTATATTCACATATACGTCGTTTAATTAACGAACGCGATCAATTATTACAACAATGGATCAATGAATTACCTAGAAATGATGATAGTGTAACAACTAATAATAATAATAAAACAACAACAACTCCAAATACAACAAATGAAGGTTTCGAATCGAATCATCTAGCTGTAGAGTTGGCCGATTGGAAATCGCGTCTAAGAAAACAACGACAAGAATTGTAAGATTTCCACAATTAAATTTCAATAATTTTCGATTAAAATTCCAGGGAAGAGAAGACCGAATTGTTGACTGAATGCCGTGAAGAATTAGACCATGCCAACAATTTGATATTGAAGTTGAAAACTGAAAATAATGAATTATTAACGGAGGCACGTCGTGCGAAAATCTATCGTGATGAAATTGATATTTTACGTGAACGTGCCGAACGTACAGACCGTTTAGAATTGGAAATCCAACGTTATCGTGAACGTTTAACTGATGCCGAATTCTATAAAGTACGCGTTGATGAATTGCGCGAAGATATACGAATTTTAGTTGAAACTAGAGAGATGTTAGAACAACAATTGTTGCATAATCGCCAACGGGCCGATCGTGCTATCGAATTAGAAACGGAATTATTCAATTTAAAACAGAAATATAATGAGATACTATTAGAACGTGATGTTGATAAAGAGAAAATACAAGAATTGATCGATGAGAATTTACAATTACAACAATTAACAAAATCAGCATTACAAGAAACAACAATTCAAACGATTGATGAAAGCGATTCGGATTGTAATAATGGTGAAGGTTCCGGTGATGTTAGTTTATCGGAACAATTAACAACGAATATTGAAGCGAAATTATTACGTTTAGAATTAGAAAATAAAAAACTAACAACAATGATTGAAAAATTGAAAGATAACAATTTCGAAGAGAATTGTAATCGTGTTTTAGATTTAGAAAAAGACAAGAAACGTTTATTATTGAAATGTGAACAATTAGATGAGAATTATGAACGTTTACAATTACAAAATAACGAATTAGAGAATCTATTCAAGAATGCAATTCAAGAGAATCGTAAATTACAAGATAATCTCGACCAAATACGGACAATATCCGAACGACAATTACAAGATTTACAGAATGAACGTTGTAAAATTAACGATTTAGAAAAGAATTGCGATATTTTAACGAAAGAAAAACAACGTATCCAGATATTATTCGAAACGAATCGTAAACGAGCCGATGATACAGAAAAATCGCTAAATAAACTACAAGAACAACTAACAAATCTGTACACAGATCTAGAGAAAAGTAAACAATACGAACAACAAACCAACGAATTAAAAGAGAAAAATTCGTGTTTAGAGAAAGATTTAAATAATATACAACGTGAATTGGTGAAATTGAAGGAATTATTGGAAAATAAAGATGTTGTATTGGATGAAAATGTGGAGAAATTACAGAAACAAGATAGAGAAATCCAAAAATTGTTGAAACAAATCGACAATTTGCACAATCAAAATGAGAAATTGCACGAAATCGATAAGAAATCTCAAGATTTATCGTCACAAATGGCGATATTGAACGAAACTATAACAACATTACAAAACGATTTAATATCGGAGAAGATTAATAATGAGAAATACAAGAAGAATTTGGAGAAATTGAATTTAAATTTGGAGATTTTAGAGGAGAACGATTTGGAATTGATTCTAGAGAAGTTGTTGCTTAATTCCGAAATTGTTAAAATCGTAACAACTCTAATTACTACCAACAAGGGGGATAATAGCGATAAAATAATTAACAATAATAATTGTAGCAATAACGATGAGAAATTGGCGAATGAAATTGTTAATTTACAAAATATCAATCAATTATTACAGGCGGAAAATGCGAAAATGCAAGTCGATATATCGACGTTAAAATCAACGATACAATCGTTACAAACCCAACAATCCGTATTGCAATTGGCTAATAGTCAATTAGTTGCCGAGAAAGATGAATTAAGCAAACAACAATCAATTAAAGACAATCAATATGATGGTCTATTGGCCGATCAAAAGACTCTACAATTATTACACGAACAATTAACTCAAGAGTATGAAAAATTGAAAATCGATGAGGAGTTCTTGAAGCGACAAAATCGCGAATTGAAGAGCGAAATTCGCCAATTGAAAGACACAAATCAAAATTGTTGCGACAAAATTCAAATATACGAAAATGAGATTGTTGCACTGAAGAATGATTCGAAGAATTTGGGCATTCTACGTGCCGAACATTCCAAATTAAAAGTATTTCAAATTCGTTAATTTAAACAGTGATTTTGAATTTTTATTTTTAGGATGATTTTCGTAATTTGTTTACGGCCAGTGAACGTTTAAAACTCGAATATCGTTCAGCTCAAGACGAATTGAAAACGATGAAAATCGAATCGCGGACTTTACGATTAGGCCAAACTGAAATGCAGGGCGAATTGAATACCAGATCCGATCTAGTTGCTGGTTTACAATTGGAAAATGCTCGTCTACAACAAAAATGCGATGTAATTACCCAATATTTGAGTGTTGTTTATTTGATTGTAATTTTTTAGATGTTATTCGAAATGAATCACACTTTGGATAGTGATCGGCGGGCTTTAATGGATCACGTTTCACAATTATTATCCCAATACCATTCGTTATTGACCCATTCATTGGAAGATAAACAACATTATCATTTAGAAGAGAAATTGTATGCGGATAAAGTTAATAATTTATGTCGACAAAAGGAGAAATTGGAGGAGAAAATTATGGAGCATTATCGCAAATTAGAGAATGCCTCAGTTAAAAAGTATAACAATCATTTTAATTTGATTATCGTTATTTTTATAAATTCTAGGAAAAGTTTCGGGGCAACTTTAGTACGTCGTGTACGTAAAGCCGGTTCCGATATTATCAATAAAGTACCAACTACACGAAATCGTCGATCATGGCATGATGATCAATCACGATTAACACCGGCCACATCAACGCCACTTGTTGTTATAAATAGCGGTAATGGTGGTAATTCGAATGAATCTGGTGGTAATGATTCTGATAATAGTTTAGATGATTGTAATCGTATTGAAACATTTAAACGATCATCAATACATGGACATAAACCGAAAGATGAGATTGCTTTACGTCGATCACAACGTGAATCTTCCACCCCTACTACTACTGGTGGTGGTGGTGACAATAATAATAGTGTATTGAGTTTAGGTTCGATTGGTTCAAGACGTACGGTTTATCTATCAGAAGATGAACCAACAAATTCAACAACAAGTACAACAACCGGAACAACAACTACAACAAATACGAAAATTAATAATCAGAATATTAAACAAGAACAACCGACACCGCCACCATTATTAGTTTATAATCGAATTTCTACAGTGATTGGTGATAATCAACGAATACAAAAACCATTAGAGACGACAACAACAACGGCAACAACAGGGCAACAATCGATAAATAACGATAGGAGACGAATTGAGAATTCGAAAGAAACCGCAGTTTGGTACGAGTACGGTTGTGTTTGATTGTTTTTCAATTGAATTTTAAAACTACCTCACTAAAATTGAGCAAGGTAAGCTACTGGCGTTATTGTCGTCGCTGCTAATGAAGGCCCAATTAATCACAACACACACAAATAGAGGGTAAAGCACGCAATGGTTTGAATGTAGCACTTTTCTATTTAACAATAGAATATTTCGTATTAATAATAATAATAAACCTTATTTATTCGTATATTTAGTTTTCCTCTTCATTAATGAAGATAAAATCAGTCAGTTATAGAGAAATATGAACCACTTACATTAATCGTTGTTCCGATTTGGATATCCTTCGGTAGCGCCGAAATGAGGCTCTAAATAGAGATTATTTTAGAAAATTGTCAAATAATTGAAATATTATCCATGGAGATCATTTAAGCAAATTTTGAAACTCGTAGCTCATCGGCGAGTTGGTCGAAAATGCGCTAATTTTCGAAAAATCACCACTTTTTCCATTTTATTTTTGTCGCTACACATCATCAGAAATGATGGTTTTTTGATAAATTCCCGGTGAGCTACACGGTTCAAATTTTACTCAAATGATCTGCAGCAAGTTCAATTATTAAAAATAAATTTACAACACAAAAATAATAAACAACAAATCTTACGTTAGGTTTTTCATCGTTGGTACTCATAAAACCAACACTCATCGTCTCGGTATTGTGCCCCCATAAAACAACAGCATCATTATTCGATCCAATATATAAAACTAGAGCCCCCACAAGTTTCTCTTTAATATTACAAAGATACCTAGAATCTATCCAACAATTAATTTAACAACAATCACTAAATAAATTGTAATTACTCAAGAAATGATCAGTCATCGATTGATTTAATCCCAATGTTGGACATGTACTCTTCTTTAAATCATCACCGATTTGTTTGGCTAGATGGGTTTGGGTTATATATTCACCACAACCGCTCGTACAAACGGCTATCGATGGGGTATTTGGTTGGTTAATTGAATTATTTTCAGCCCATGTACCGCAACCGTATAAAGCAGCCTGGCCTATACGACCCGGTTTCTTCAAAATTATCCCACCTAGTTTAAACAATAATAAAAATCCTAGATTGGTAATGAAAATAAACCAACCTGAACTACAACCGGCAGCAATACAACCGTTATTATCCACACAAACAGCCCCAATAGTATCTAATTTTAATGGTGGTTTATTACCGTTAACAATATCGTAGAGATTCTTGTATTTGCGGTATTGTCTAGCTGCTTTCAAACTAATCAACGATCGATGATTTGGATGGATTTTCAAACCGATCTCTTTGGCGTATTGTAATGCACCATTACCGACTAGTAGATTGGGTGGTATTAAGCCCAATTGTAATTTCCCATCGTTATTTTGTTCGATTAAATCAATCTGATTTCGACATAAATTATAGGCCAGTTGGATGGGATTTTTGATTTTTTTAACAGCACCACAACCAGCGTAGATCAGATGTTTACCGGACATTATCGATGCATCTTGTTCGACATAACCGTTTAATGTTAAATTCGAACCGTAGCCGGCGTTCGTTAGAGGATCATCTTCTAAAACTTGAATATAAAAAATTCATAATTTGATTGATATTGGAAAAATTACAATAAACAACCTGATATTACTTCTTTTACGACTTGTAATGAATCTACGCTTTGTTTCAAGAGATTAACACCAATTCTGCAGGCTTTTTTCGATAATTTATTGTATCTGATGTGGTCTCGTCTACCGTGGTGTCCGGCTCCTGTAGTTTTCAATAATTTTTAAATCGTTATTAATTTTATTAATATCTGGATTTACCGCAATGTACAGCAATAATTCCGGACATTTTCTTCAAAATTTTCAATTAAATCAAATCTTTTAGAATTTTCTACAATTGAGAAAAGTAAACAACAACATAACCTCCAAAATTGTACCAACATGGCGAATATAAAATCACCATCGAGATGTCACAATCGGAATACCACGGTAATTCTCCTAGCCGTAAGCTGTGATTTTATGATAGTTCGCAATAACACTATTTTAAACGCACGAGAATTTATTAAATTTTTAGAAATGGTAGCGCTTTATTTTAAATTATTAAACATTATTATTAAATTGTTAAAACGATAGTACTTCAACGAAATATGTATAGAAGTCGAGAATTTTGAATTGCGCCAATTTTACCAACTTAAAAATCAAGCTGGTAACTAGAATTTCGCAAATTTTCTAACCTCACAATTTCAAATTACGTTAGTGTCATCAACTTTATTGAATTGTTTCAATATTTTGTAGAATTTGTGAATTATTTCTACAAGTAAGTCTTTCTATTTGAATTTCACTGATTTGGCGTTAATATTTCTAACCTCAAATCTTTGGCTAAGTTTATTTATTAGATTTATTAACCTTGAAAGAAACGAATTTATTCTCAAAGCTTACTGCGAGGAGAATTACCGTAGCTCACCTGATATAATTTTTAATTATTTCTGATATATTAACTGTTAATTATAGCGGCAATCACTTAATTTTGACGATATTTCGGATTAAATTCGAGTCAATTAAGAATTAATTATCGAAATTATTAATTGATTCTAATTTGAAAAGATGTCAGGACCGGTTATATTTCACTTAAACCAGCCGTTTCGTTGCTAGTTGTAATCGTAGATTTCACCTAAAAATGTCGTACGAAACGTACCCATCCAACTAGGGGTGTACTTCTAGTTGGATGCATTGACCTGACCTAAGTTCCACCGATGGGGTTGTTTTGCTGAAAAGTCACGCTTTTCTCCCCACAACAAAAGAAAATTCCAAAGAAATCCAAACGAAATTGTTCAAATTCAATTGTTCCAAAGGGTGATTTTTAAAATTGCGGGAAATCGTACACAAATCCGGGGCTAAACTGCTAATGTATTAGCAATAACGCTGCTAATGTAGCAGTGCTATAAGTGCTAATATTAGCAGCTATTATTAGGGTTTATATTTTCCATGGAAACGCGACTGTTTGTTCAACAAGCAGGCAGATAACGCCTACTACAAATTAGCTGCTATGCTATTTTTAGCTGCTAACGAAATCGCAACTCAGTGATTGGCAATATGGGCGACAATTAGCGACAATTGAAGTGGATTCCAACTGTAAATTGCGGGAAATTTGAAATTAATCGGGAGTAATTTTAGACAATATAAAATCATTTATTAATGATAGTAATTTAACAATTTTTTTAGTACTCTCTATAACTATTATGATACGTGAAAAATCAGTTTAAATAGAAATATAAAAATAATTTTAAACGAATATAGAGATTATTAAAAGCAAAGGTTACAAAAATAGAGAGACTGGATAAAAGCAAACGCACACGTGTAAAAAATTTGAAAGAATCGTAAATTATAAATAATTAATAATAAACGAACTAATTGGAAGTGATTATCGATTATCGATGCTAAATTGATTATTGAATTTTCAATTCTTCAACTCTTCAATTCGGAACAATATTCGTCGCTTCAATTCAGCGAATCTAAAAATGTTCAATAATTTTAACGATTAATTTCAAAAATTGTAAGCAATCGGTATACTTTTCTTTCATTCGTGCCACTTCACGTTCCTCTTGTGAATAATATTGATTCAAAATCGCCCGACATTCGGCCAATGATAAATTAAGAAATTGCGCCACTTCACTGCTCACTTCGCACGTACTGTGGCCATCCATTAGGAACAATTTCGCCACATCTTCATGTGGCCCTAATAACACGCGTGTTAATAACGGATATTCGTCGTCTTTTAAACGGCGTTGTTCACCATTATCGCGTACAACAAACAAAGCGAAATTGTTAGCATCACTATCGACTTTGTATTTTTCCAACATTAAATTGATCACCTCCTGCGTATTCACCAATGACGTGATCCAAACGCTCATTTGACTACCGTGCGGCGGTGTAAAGAAGCTGGTTTCGCGATCGTAGAAATGACCATTGATGGAACAACGACGTTTGACTTTACTGCGCGACAAACGCCGCCCGGGCCGGCGACGGATCGCCGTCGAGCCGGTTTTACGCGGCCGTCGCAACACCACCTCATCATCAATATCATTATCATTATCAAGATCGGTGCGTATACGGTCTAGACTGTCCGGTCCGGACATCGAACGGTTTAGATGGTTCTTCTGTAATAGCCAATCGTCATCATCGCTATTATCATCGATTAGAGATTTCGTGTTATCACTACTGGGGGCTTCTGTGAATTTCGTTATCGGCATTGTTTGATACAATTTATCCGAATCGTTGATTTTCCGCTCGACTTGCAACAATTCATCTAATTCATCCCATTCTAAATTCTTAACATCGACTAGTTTCGATGGTAGAGTCACACTTTTCGGTAACACATCATCGATTTTCGTTGAACTATCATTAATTGTATCATCGTGATCATTAGTGATATTCAAATCGGTTAGACTATTCGTTAAACTATCACTAGTAGTTGGATTATCATTGATTTGATCGATCGATGACGACGATGATGATGATAATGATGATGTGGATAAACGGCAAGAATTCCGCTTCCTCACTGTCACCACAGTACGTTGATCATCGTTCTCTTTCAAATGGATCACCCCCTGTACGCCCCAATAGATGCGCAACGAGCCCTCCAAAATCAAACGACCATTCACCTGTCGGCTGCGAATCTCGCCGCTTTTACCCTCGAAAAACTGATTATAAGTCTACAAATCGCACAAATTAATTCATTAATTAATCTCGAAATTGTTCGAATACTTTAAGTTTGGCTTCCAGTTGGGTCCATGGGAACGATGGGGTAACCTTCAGGATATCCCGGGGCTGTCCGAAACTCTTGTGCGACTCCACTCGGGTACCGTGGCCGAACAATTGCGGCCCGAATAGGGCACCGTAACAGGGTACATGGCAATAGGGGATGCCTTTGTGTTCGGCGTGTTGGCCGGGATTTAAGCGTTTGCCGCACTCCTCGCAACGTAGACATTCCGGATGCCAATTGTAGCCCAACGATTGCTTCCTCTCAGCTGGAATTGGTCCGAATTAATCGACAATTATTGTAATTAACATTGTGGTTACCAAAATAAACGGGTTTGCCGCATTTGTGGCATTTCCACATGATTCAAAACTAATCAAATCAACCGTAACAACGAATAAAACAACTACAACGTAAACATTGATGGATTTTAAGAAATTAAACCTGAAGATTTCCAATAATTCACATTCTTTTTGTAAACGAATCTGCTATTGTCATGAAAAAACTGACAGCATCTTGAATAGCCGACGTGTATTGATGATTGCCTAACCTAAATGACATCTGTCAAAAATTCCAACCATTCGATCTCTTTCCAACACAATAAACCGGCAATATAGCATCTCTTTCTAGAGGAATTTGGAACTTTAGACACTACACGTGATTATCATTAAGCCTGGTTCATAATGGATTAGTCAGAGTTTATTGAAAACAAACTTAAATTACATTCATAATATAAGAAAATTGACTCTTAATTTTCGGTATTTGAATATTGCAAGAAGGTTTTATTGGTACCCAAACGGATTCGTTCGCGGATCTTGGAAATATTCTCGTTTTCATCAACAGCCGGTGGATGTTCCGGCAATTTCACCTTCTACAAATTTACAAATCAATTATTTAATTACGAATTAAATTAATTATTACTTCAATTGTTGTAGATGATTGTGCCATATCGCTACTACCACCTTGTTGATTTAATTCAAGAAAACGTTGACGTTCTTTCTGGCGGAAATCACGCCGTTGTGCTCTCGAGGCCACATCCAATGAACGCAAGATTTTATTTTTTTCTAAATATTCTTGTGGATTATACGTTGGAACATACTCCTAAAATCAACGAAATTATTCAAAATTGAAAAACAACAAATTTCCCAATACATTATCCCAATTTTCTTCACACTCCACGGGAATATTCGGTATTGGATACTTGCTTTCAGTAGTACAATGATCATATATTTGTGTTTCGATGAATTTCCGATCACCACAAACTTGATGATGATACTAAAAGTACATGGATTTAATTTGTCGTCGTTGTATTTTGTGGAAATTCTTACTAAAAGTTCCGGTTCAGGAACAATATGAGTGGCATTAAATTTGCATGTCACCATTTTTTGGGGTCCGTGATTTTTTGCACATCTAACCAAATGATATTGCATCCTTGGGCGTAAGATTCTGTGTGATTTGTCGTAAGGGCACGTCAGATGTTCCTCGGAACTATACAGAAATAATACAATCAGTTACACAATTGTTAATTCTATAAAGAATAGAGTTTCAAGAATTACAACTTCTAAAAATGTGGAATTCTCAATTTCCCACTAAAAAATCAAGATAACACAAAATCGATCTTCAAGGTTATAAGGTCATAGAAATATCGATTGAGAAACCGATAATTAACATTCTTTTCTAGCTGTGTTGATAAAAATTGCTTTTTTTATAATTTTAACTTCAAAAAAGCTTTAATTACCCAATTATCACCAATATTCTACTTACTTAGTATAATTCTCCATAATGTATCGATATTCTAGTGAAATCCGAGAAGAAAACAACTGCGAAAAAGACATAATTGAGGTTATGTACTATATAGAATAAAAACGAATAATTTTAACTTACCTACTTATAAAAGATAAACTTAATGTAAAATTATTAAAAATTAAAAAAATAAGTTCTTAAACAAGTCCAAACAAGTTAAAATTACACCAACAATATTCTTATAAACTGTAAAATAGCGATAAAACTGGAATAACAAAAGACAAACAAACAATTTTCGACCAATCAAACAACGAATACTCCCACCATTTGGCCAACTTATCAAAATTACACAATGGACCCAATTCGGCTTGACTTCTCTCAACAAACAAAACCACAATTATCCGAATAGACTCAAAATTTTAACTCTATTTGAACTAAAATTAAATTAATTAATATTTCTATAAATAATTAAAACCACAAAATTGATAAACAAATTGTGACAATAGAGTCAAGCAATTTACGGTTGTTTTTTGGAGGAAACGGTTATATCAGTACTGCCAACCGTACAATGACGCCTAGCGACTTTAGATAATTCAAATATTGGCGGTAATTTAAAATTTAATAACCGTTTCATTTTAATTTGTTTATTATTATAAATACAAGTCACATAAAAAATTAATGCTGAAAAAAACATGAAAAGATGCAGATGTGTACAATTTGTTAAATATTATCGTATATTGATGAGAAAATAAAGTATAAAAAGAAACAAAATACAAGTGAAATGCAATAATGAAATATTTGTGACTAGATTTTCATATATTTTTTTGTTTTGCTTTGGTTTAAATATAAAATAGAAAAGTCCTCTTGTTTTCGAATATAACACAAATATAAATTATACCACAATTAAATTTTAAACCTAAAAGCTGCTTAAATTTGTTAGAGATTCGTTGATTTGGTGATAATCACTCGATTTTCTATTTAAATAATAATAATATTAATAATAATAATGGTGAGTATTCGACCATTCCGTCCATATCAATAAAAACAGATAAATTATTTGTAAAAGAGTTGGTTACAACAATATTTATAAGAATGGCACAGATTGAAATATTTCTTGCTATTACAAATTGTAGTGCGTTTAATTTTTGTATAAAATACTATTTTTTTAAATCTAAATACATAGCCAAATGTTAAAATATTAGCGTTGAAACTAATCACAAAACCAAGAGAGAATCCTCTTCCGTTTCCTAGAAGAATTCGTAAACATTTTTAATGTGTAAAGATATAAATATATGTATATTAATATATAGTTTTGGAGTCGTTATTGACTATAAATGCCCTGAACTATTATAAAGTAAAGAGAGAAAACATTGGAGACTTGGGTGTTGTCAGTTCAGTCGTTGATTGTTACCATCAAACAAGAATAATGAAAGAAAAACTATTAAAAAATATATAAATGTATATATCAAAAGAGACACCCAAAAATTCGACGCAATTCGATTTTTTACGTTTACGGTTTTACATTAAAAGACACTTGCGTTGTCGCCGTTTCTGCGGTTCAGGTCTCAATACAGCTCGAACGGCCTCATCGAAAACTTGCTTTAAACCACGTTGTGTTAATGCTGAACATTCCATATATTTAACGGCACGTATTTTATTCGCCAATTTCTGTCCTTGTTCCCTTTTTATTGGACTTAAACCTTGATCGGCTAATGTATTTAACGTTTCACGATCATCACGCAAATCGATCTTTGTACCAACTAGAATCATTGGTGCATCCGGACAATGGTGTTTAATTTCTGGATACCATTTCGATGTGACATTCTCAAACGATGATGGTGAGGCTACACTAAAGCATATTAGAAAGACATCGGTTTGTGGATAGGATAATGGTCGTAAACGGTCGTAATCTTCTTGACCGGCTGTATCCCATAGACCCAAACTAACCGATATACCATCAACAACCATCGGTGCCGAATAATTATCGAAACTACAAGATAAAAGCGATTTATAAAAAACCAATAGATAAGACATTAACTCGTACACAGTCGGTACATATTCACCAGGAAAACTATCTGTTGTATACGAAATTAACATACAAGTTTTACCAACTGTACCATCACCAACTACTACACACTTTATTGGACGTCCCGATGACATTTTCGTAGAGAAAACACCTGGAATTTTCGATTTATAAGCAATTTTCGGATTCTAACCTAAAAATGGGCACGGCCCTTACTTCAAGCAAACCCAAATTTTACCAAATTAAAACCACCGATTATTCTTAAATGTAAATAAATAAATAATTTGGGTTTAAATCTAATCAGTTTTCTTAAAATTATGTTTGAAATTATTGAAATTTAATTAATAATAAAGCGTTCTTCACTTTTGCTTTTTTCAATAATAATGTCACTAGATGAACACTTGCAAAAATCACTGAAATTCAATGGTTGGTATCGCTGATAAGGCGCGGGATTTTCAAACTAATTCCACCAAATTCATCGAATTTTCCAAAACATTATAATTTTATGCAAATTTATTTCATATTGTAAGTATTTGAGTTTTAAAATGAAAATTCTTGAGAATCGTTTTATTATCATCATCTGGATTACCGATATCTCACTAGAATTTTATAGTTGGTATCATTAACAAAATTGGCGCGAATATAAGAATTAGAAAATAATTTATTAATTTGAATTTTAAAAAGGATTGTATAGAATTTTAATTAGAATTTTATAGAGATTTAATTAGAATTTTAATAACGATAATTGTGCAATTTTTGTATTTTTTCCGATAATCTCACTAGATTGACGTAAAATTCCCCATGGCCAACGGTTGGTATTACCACTGTAAAATGGCGCAAATTTTCAACTATTCGCACAAATTTCCCAATTACGAATGGAATTTTCTCCAATTATCCGCATGTTAAACATTCCTATAGAAATAATTAATATTGCAACACATTTATGAACATTTCTACGTGCCGGATTTCCGATCTTTATCGAAAATTTTCATATAGATCACGTGATTATTGCCACACAGTTGGGCACACATTCGCCCTCTACCGGTACAACAATCCAACGAAACTGATGAATAGTTTCGCCAATCGTTGGATGTTTTTTTTTCGTTATTTTTATCTTCAAGTTGCCGTTATTTGATGTGTATGTAATGAAATAAATTTGAAAAAGGGTGTGTACTTTTACAATCTAGAAGATTTCAGTTTGTCTGTGGATGTGTTTGATTTGTTATAAAACGGGAAAATTAGTGCCTTATTAATTAATAGCACGGAATCTATACACCTTTGGCTGTGTGTGATCGTCTTTTTTCCGTTAGTTTTTTGTTTTTTTCGAGTAAGTATCCAACTTCAGATGGGTTAATGAAAGTTTGTATGAACGGCAACAAGTACCGGTATTGTCCTAAATTTTACACAAAAATTGATAATTCATCAAATTAAAATTATGTAAAATTAATTTTTATTAATTTAAAAAAAGATTCGAGAAATTGAAGGTAATTCGATTTTAAAAATGGGACATGTTTTGTTGTAATATACACGAATTTTGAGAACGAAACGTGTCATATTTGTATTGTTGAAACAATTAATTTTCCAATTTGTTTCAGATTTGTGTTGTTTTCTTTGTGGGCGGAAAAACGAGAAACAAGCAAAATGCCGAAATCTGTAAGTATAATCAACGAATCTAGTTGCCATAGTTGAATTAATGATAACTTCATTTGGGTGGTTGAAACATTTGAATTTTTTTTTGTTTTTTCAAATGTAACTTAAGATGACATCAACGATAGAATTGTATTGTGATAAATTGATGATAACGGTTTTCCATGCATATATGTATACATAATTAATTGTTGAATCATGCAATTGGTTTTTTTTTGCATATTTTTATGCAGAAAAAATATTGGGATTCCTATGTTGGTAACATTGCGACCTTGTTTCGATGTTATTCCAATGGATACTTGATGTATCAATGGAAATTGGCACAATAAATTAACCTTTATGATTTCTTTTTTTGGATATTAATAATGATGATTTCAGTATTGTAGGCTGGATTGTCGTCTAAAATAATCAGCCTACGAAATATTTACACAAAAAACCTATATTGACCATAAAATGAGTCATTAATTCCAGTTTAAAAAGATGCAAAATGATGTAAGAGTGTTTCATTCAATGACGCACTCTTCTATCTGGTTACAGTCTTTTCCCTTTTATCTATTTTTAAAAATTACAATGACATAACAAGTGTTTTTTTCTCGATGTACACGTACATATGTAAATGTTCTATTAACACGTCCCGACGATAAACTCACGTAAATTTCATTAATAGTCCAATATTTATCAACTAATACGATATGTAATGACGCAAAAAAGAGGAAAACTGGTTCTAGTTTCAATATATTTTTAAATGTTTGTAGCCCCCTGTATATACGTGTACCAGTTTTTCTTATACAATGGATTTTATCGTAGAATTGTTGATATTTTTAAAAGGATTATTACGAATTCAATTGTTTGAGTCATATTATTGTTGAAAAGTAAGACACGACCTTCATTTATCTTGAAAATAAATCATTGAAAACTATTTACTATACTATACTAGCCAATTGTTGAGATTTAGAATGGTATTTGTTCGATTACA
Organism: Hycleus cichorii; assembly: GCA_013841215.1. Taxonomy (NCBI): domain Eukaryota; kingdom Metazoa; phylum Arthropoda; class Insecta; order Coleoptera; family Meloidae; genus Hycleus; species Hycleus cichorii. Next base: position 159,151 of record JACDRQ010000092.1, on the reverse strand, counting down.
AGGAAATACCGATTAAAATTCTATTTTGATAATGGAATGTGGGTAAAGTTGTGGCCAATAATTGTCCTTCAACTACAAAAAAACCTACCGAAATGTTGATTTATCGAATTGAAATTTTCTTAATTTTCTTAATTCTAGATGAATGTCCGAGTGACTACAATGGATGCCGAATTGGAGTTTGCTATTCAGCAAACAACATCCGGCAAACAATTATTCGATCAAGTTGTTAAAACAATCGGTCTACGCGAAGTATGGTTCTTCGGTTTACAATACACGGATTCTAAAGGGGATCTCACTTGGATTAAGTTGTATAAAAAGGTAAATTGTGGACTGGATTATGCAAATTTTGAGATATTAACTTAGAACAATAATTCATTATCTAATTGGTCATGGATTTTTATATAGCGCTTATCTATTTAGATATGTGTAATTACTAATTGTAGACGAATTAAAATGAAAGTTAAGGAAACTAAAATTATAGTAGATAGAGACGAAAATAATAGATTTCGCTAGTTTTTTCCTCATTATTATCTTGACAATTAGCCATAAATTTCCATTTAATTTGATTTTACTATCTGTAGAGTTGTTTGAAATCCTTGATTGTTTTTAATGATTCAAATTTATTTATTTTTTCTTTGAAATGATCTTTTATGCATACAATAACGTACAGGATTCGATATTTTTGAAAACATTCGAATGTTTCAAGCATATTTTATATAATTCGTTAAAAATCCCCGAACATGATGATGAATATTGTAATGATTTGGTAAGTGTGTGATTTTTCCATTATGAAAATTAACTAAAATTATTGTAGTTGTAATTTATAAATTATTGGTAGTTGAAGGTTATTTGAAATTTTTTCAAGGTTAATATTATATTTGTTTTAAATAATTATACGATAATTTCCAATTATTAAACATCCAACAAATTGTTGAAGAATCAATTCAAAACACCATCAATTAGTTGTTTAGATTTCATTTGAAATTGAGTTTTATTTAATTTCTATTTTTACCAGTAATATTTCTTAATTGATGTTTATAATGGGTTGTAATTTTTATAATTGCGTAATTTACGTACTGTAATAGAGGTAATCTTTTTTTCGTAATTTTCTGTAATAATGTAGATTTTATTGTTGTTTTTGCAATAAATTTATCGATTATTGTTGAAATTTAGGTGATGAGCCAAGATGTAAAGAAAGAGAATCCATTACAATTCAAATTCCGTGCAAAATTCTATCCGGAAGATGTTGCCGAAGAATTAATCCAAGATATAACATTACGTCTATTCTATTTACAAGTGAAAAATTCGATATTATCCGATGAAATCTATTGTCCACCGGAAACATCCGTATTATTGGCATCGTATGCTGTACAAGCTAGACATGGTGATTATAATAAAAGTCTACATAGTGCTGGATTTTTAGCAAATGATCGTCTATTACCACAACGGTTATTATTTTAAATTTCTAATTGATTGGTGATTATTTTGTTGTAAATTATAGAGTAATGGATCAACATAAAATGTCTAAAGAGGAATGGGAGCAAAGTATAATGACCTGGTGGAAAGAGCATCGTGGTATGATGCGTGAAGATGCAATGATGGAATATTTAAAGATTGCTCAAGATTTAGAAATGTACGGTGTCAATTATTTTGAGATTCGTAATAAAAAAGGCACTGAATTATATTTAGGTGTTGATGCTTTAGGTTTGAATATTTACGAAAAAGATGATCAGTACGTTTCTATTTTTCCATTTGGTTATATTTTGTATGTTTAATTGTTTTATATTTTTATAGATTGACACCAAAAATCGGTTTTCCCTGGTCGGAAATTCGTAATATTTCATTTAACGATCGTAAATTTATAATAAAACCGATCGATAAGAAAGCACCAGATTTCGTATTTTTCGCACCACGTGTACGTATCAATAAACGTATCTTATCATTATGTATGGGTAATCATGAATTGTATATGAGACGTCGTAAACCCGATACAATTGATGTACAACAAATGAAAGCTCAAGCACGTGAAGAGAAATTAGCTAAACAACAACAGCGTGAAAAATTACAATTAGAAATTGCGGCACGTGAACGTGCTGAAAAGAAACAACAAGAATATGAAGATAAAATTAAACAATTACAAGAAGAAATGGAACGTAATCAAGCAAATCTATTAGAAGCACAAGAGATTATACGTCGTCTAGAAGAACAATTAAAACAATTACAAGCGGCTAAAGAGGAATTGGAAAAGAAACAAAATGAATTACAATTAATGATGGAACGTTTAGAAGAAAGTAAAAATATGGAAGCTGTTGAACGACAAAAATTAGAAGAGGAAATTAAAGCGAAACAATTAGAAGTTCAACGAATCCAAGAGGAGGTTGAAGCTAAAGATTATGAAACGAAACGTTTACAAGAGGAAGTTGAAGCGGCACGTCGTAAAGAAGAAGAATTAAAACAACAACATGCCGCTAATGCAACTAAAGGACATTTAGAAGAGAACAATCATGATGAAGATGATGAAACTATAAATGGTGATGTTAGTAAAGATTTAGCAACTGATGAGAATATCATTGATCCAGTTGAAGATCGACGTACATTAGCTGAACGTAATGAACGTTTACAAGATCAACTTTTGGTAAATTGTAATATCGAAATTAATTAATTAATTAATTTGTATTTTTGTAGGCGTTGAAGAAAGATTTGGCCCAATCAAGGGATGAAACTAAAGAAACAGCAATGGATAAGATCCATAGAGAGAATGTACGTCAAGGGCGAGATAAGTATAAAACATTACGTGAGATCCGTAAAGGTAATACTAAACGTCGTGTAGATCAATTTGAAAATATGTAAGATATTTTTAATTGAAGAAACAAAAAAACGAGAAAACTGACTTTCTAAATCAAAACAATAACTATTACACTTACAATTTAAAACAAGAAAAATTAAACCTTTTACAATGCTCAATAGGAGAAAAAAGCAAACAATTTTTGTTTTCTTATACATTTAATTATTAATATTTTAATATTTCGCTAATACATGCATTTATCAATCTTACATTTAGTTAGTTTGTTCAGTTTTTATTTTGGTACACTGTAGATGATTTTTTTTTTGTTACATTATAAGGCTTTATGATAGAGATCTGTTTTTTAATTAAACAAAATTTAACATTTTTGAGGAGAAACGCATTCCAAATAATAATAGTTTTGTTTATTTTATTTTTATTTTTTCTAATTTTAGTGCCATTTTGGTTAACGGGCTATTTTGTTTTCTTTATTAGTATTATTTTGGTCTACAAAATTAAAAAAATATCACAATGCATATATTGACGACCATCATTCGGAATGCACTCGAATATTCTGGTAATTGAAACTCTAAAACGGTAGATTTCTTTAAATACTCATTGTTTATAACTGAGCATTGTGGTATTTTTTTAAATAATTGGAAGAAATAAATCCGTTTAAATTTTATTTTTCGTTTTCATCCACTCATTGTCTCCTATTTTGCAATAAAATTACGAAATTATTTTCTTCAAGTAGCATTTATTTGGAAAAATCGGCCTAGAGCTTCCTTGTGTAAATATATTGAAAAATATCACCATTATCTTTTCGCGTATTTTATAAGATCAAAGTTGAAAAGAAGAATCGTTTATTTGGTTAAATATTTGTTTTATTGCATTTTTCTTTATAACTTTGATAATTTAGAGAAGATAATGCAAAACTATTGACCGTGTTGCCTTTGATATTTACTGATTGTGAGTATTTAATAATGAATTGTCCTTTGATTTTTCTTTTTTAATTTACTCTAAAGCATGTTTGTGGGTTGAAGAGGGTATGAAATGGAGAATAGAATTTATATATTTGATAGAAAATGGTTAATGGATTTATTTTATAATAAATAATATACACACATACACATATACACAACACGTATTAGAAAATTATACACGATAATCAAAATTTGTACGAAAATATCAAGAAAAATCTATATTTTATATAATAATTTTTATGAAATATTTACCCGGATATTTCTTTCATTTTTCTTGTTCTATTTGTAAAAGAATATATTCTCCAATTATTATTATTATTCTGTATACTGTTGAAGAGTAATTAATAAACATTTGAGATTTTTCTTATTTATTGGAAAGGCAAATTTCATTAACCCAATACGCCTGCAATCCCTTGTTTGATCGATAATACGATTGTTCTCGCTAAAATTGGATGAAAATCCGGCTGTATCAATGGTCCATAAACAGATATTGGAAATTAAGAAGAAAATCCAACTTTCCGGTGAGTTAATCCGGTAGTTTCCCCAAATTTTGTGTTGATTTGTGTTTAGAGGGCCAGCGGAAGGCGATTTTCGAAGAATGCGAAAGCGAGAACCGGCGCAATATCGAAACAATCCAAAAATTGAAGCAGGAAATCCGGGAATTGTTGAACAATTTCAAACAACTCAAATCGCCAGCGTTTGGGAAACGTTTAGAGACAATAATCGGCGTTTATGAAGCGAAAACTTTCGATGAAATACAGGAGACGTTGCGTTTACAAGTGATCGATAAGGTGAAATTGTTGGATTTATTGAATTTTAAACGAAAATTGGTAACAATCGATGATAATATTCGGTTTAATTGCTAATAGTTGTGTTTTAGAATAAAAAATTACTTGCCAATTTAGCTGAAGAATATCGGAAATTGTCTGCGCAAACTAGCAAAGACAATATTGAAGTTCCGTTAAAAACTGTACGAAATCACGAATTATCACCGATTTAATCTAAAACGGTTCGATTTTAGAAAATTTCCGACCTCCAAAACAACATTGACGCCATTCAAATCCAATACAATGAAGGCAATCAAATCAATCAACGCTACAACGAGATCCGGCGTTCACTATTAGACGATGCATCGAAATTCGAAAGCAATCTTGAAACTGTCTTGAAACGAATCGATCAACAACACTCACAACTAAACAAATTATTCCGAGTAAGTAGAGCTTGAAGTTTTCCCCAACTTTCGCTGATGTACGTTTCAAAATCAGATTGTCGACGAGGCGACAAAGATGCGTGCAACCGTGCGAAATTCGCTATTGCACGAAGAAAAAACGGCGCTGATCAGCGGCAATGATCGCGAGAAACAAACGCTGGCAGGACAACGTTTGGTGGATAGCGGCCGGGAACAGTTGGAGTTTATGGAGAAATTCGTGTTTCAAACGCAGAAAATCCCAGTGAAAGCGATCAATCCCGAAGAGAATGGAATTGACGATGTTGACGAAGAAATACCGGAAACTGCCCAACAAGACGATGGATTATTTCGAATTTTCGATGATTTGAAACTGGCAACGGGCGCTACCAGTATCGAAGAAATCCACCAGAGATTCGTTGCCCAATACGATACGAATTTACGTCTATTACAATTACGAATGAAATTAGAATTGAATAAGAAACAATTAGAGAAACAGGTGGATGTGTTGACAAACCAATTGGAACAATTCAAATATGGCGATACTAATAATAAGAGTGATCATTTAATCCGAATTGAGAGTATTCAAAGCCGGTTATCAGATGAGCGTAAACGTTACGAAAATTGTAAAATTCGCATACAAAATCGGCAAGAATCTCTAGATAAGATTTCTGTAATAATTCGAGATTTATATTCGTTTATCGAGCCTTATGGGAGAATTCCAACCACGAAACCATCCAAGATTTTGGAAGCAATCAAAGATAGTTTAATTGAAACGATCGATTTGTCGAAATTCCAACAAAACCACGATAATTTAGCGGTGGTGAACGATGACATCGGTTTACCGACACCCTATAATAGTTTATTGAGAAAAACACCACTACCCCAACAACAGAATGCATCCCCAATTCCGCCCCCGACACGACAAGGATCGGAGGATGACGATGAAGTACCGTCACGGACGTATTTGAAACGCCAAGCCCAATTAGTTATTGACGCTAAATCGAGGAAAAAGAAACATTAAAGCTATTTCTATTTTAATTAAAACATAAATTGATAAAAACTAATCGTTCGATAAATAATACATTTGTCATAATTATGGCTGATGGAACGTCTGTTTATGGTGTCGTCTCAATGATGATTTATCGGTAAATGATCGATCACAATCCCTACATTTGAACGTTTTACCGGTGTGAGTGACCAAATGTCGACTCAATCCGGAAGCATGGCAGAAAACCTTCGGACATAAAGAACAATAATGGAGATTGATATCGTGCGCATTTTCGGCCATATGCGTCCTCATATGGATGCGTAACGGTTCGCGTTGCGTGAAACCTTTATTGCAATGCGTACACGTGTACGGTTTCTGGCCGGAATGCGTCATTAAATGCCGATAGAGGATCTCCTTTTGGGCGAAACTCTTCTGGCAGATTTCGCATTGGAATGGCCGTTCGCCGGTATGGATACGTTCATGTCGTACCAAAGCCGAACGTGTGGGGAACCATTTTTCGCACATACCGCAACTATAACCGCGCTGTTGCATATGTACGGAGGCATGCCGACGTAATTGGATACGACGGGCGAACGATTTCGGACATTGTGGACATTTGAAGATCTTCAATTCACCATCTTCATTAATTTCGGGCGTGTCTTCATTCATTTCCATATCGCCACCATTCAATTGTAACGGTTCGTTCTCCTCTTCCGTCATTAATTCCATAACGATCAAATTACCATCTTCGGCGATAACTTCAACTTGTGTTGGTTTACCATCGTTCGATATAAATTTCATTTGTAATTTCGATAGGGGATCGAAACCCCTAGGTTGGAGGGTTGCTAAAGTTGCTTTAACAGCATCAGCGATTGCAGCATAATTTGGATCTTCAACTTCTTGACTATTCTCATCGATATAAACAATGTTACCTTCATTCAAATTTCGATTATCGTTATCTTCGTCTTCTTCTTCTTCCTCCTCATCTTCATCGTCATTAACCGGTTCATCTATCACTTCTTGTTTGGTTTTCAATGTACATGCGGTTTTATTCAACAAATCAGTTTCCGGTGGTAATGTGATATTTTCCGGATCTTCTTCCGGTTCCGCATCCGGTTCAATATAAGCCACTTGAGTGACACCAACTAGATCCTCCTCTGTACTCATATCTTGATCAATTTGTGCATCATCTTTAATTGTTGTTGAATTATCAAGATCAACAATAGACGATTGACTCTCCTCATTCGTACTCAAATCAACATCACTACCGATCTTCTCATGGAGACTTTTTAAATGTTGCCGTAATTTCATATCGCTATTCTCGCATTTCTTGCGGAAATTGTAAGATTTCTCCAATTGAAATTTACACGGATGGCAGATCTTATTCGGCAAACCATCACCTTCAAATACCTAAAAATTACAACAATAAACACCTACAGAAATCTAATTGTGGTATAAAATTTACCTCTAACGCAACACACGCCATAATTCGTAATGTTAGCGGTATGGATTCATCATTATTGAAAATCGGCACTAATTCATCCTCTTTAGTCATACATAAACGGCACAATTCGTTTAAATCAAGTATAACATCTTGTGGCTCACCAGATTTCTTCCGGCTATAAGTTTTCATTATTTTTATGGGCGATTGATAAATTAGAAATCTTTAAATCAAGAAGGCTCACTACTTTATCAGAAACAAACAAAAACAAACAATTGCCAATGCAAAATGGCCGACCGATGATGCACTTGTCCGACTTTTCAACACAGTAAAACTACAATTTAACAGGAATCTACACAATTATAATTGTCGAAAATTTGAAATTTATTCAATAGAAATGAATATTACCGAATTTTAATCATTAAATATCAACTGTAAATGCGGAAAATTCAATAAAATTGTTTGATCTCGACTTCTATAGGATTTTTTCTAATGATACTTGCAACACTTGATAATAGAGGGCGTCAGTTGCGTTGACATATCTCCCACTATTTGATTCTGTCTATAGTCTATGACGCGGAAAATGATTAAATTGGAATAAAGTTATAAAAACAAATCGTTAATAATTGTAGTTATTTTGATATTTATCGTTAATTTTGAGTTATTTTTGTTGAAATTATTCAAAATTATTAGGGTTATTATCATTAAAATCTAGTTGCAATTCATAGACTATTGTTGGTGAGATTTGACAGGACAGTTCAGCGCCATCTAGTATCGTTCAATTGTTCCAACTGAAATATCGTTAAAGAAAAAAAAGACATTTAAAATACACCGAGACGATAAAACAAATAGAAATTAAACGGGATTTTTGTATTAAACTCAATTGAAATAAACGAAAAATCGTTAAATTATCGTTGAATTAACAAATTAAAAAATTACGAATTTCTAATTATAACGAAATTAATGAATGATAATAATTTGGCGGGCTCTATACACACATACATCTAGTATGTGTGTGTATGGATGCGTGTGTGTTTTGTTAATGGCCGCAAATGTTTTAACATCTCTCAATGGACTTGAACGTTGAAGAATTTCAAGAGAATTTCAGGTATTTAAATCGAAATTTCTAATTTAATTTACGTTAATTTGTAATTCGATGAATTAATTATCAAAGATTGAATTCAATAGATTTGTTTCGTGTAATGTTTGTGTTTATACAGTTTGGGGTGTGATCTTTGGTTTTACCAATAAATTGTTGATTTTTTTTTAATTGAAATCGTTTTAAATTGGAGTTGAATATTTCGATAATAATTTGCTATTTGTTGATGTATTTTATTTGGAAATTCCAGGTGGTATATCAATGTGAGAGAAATCGGAAAATGACGTCTACAATTGGTGTTGGTGCTACACAACCATCATGTTACCTAAACAATAACACCAATATTATTATCAATAATATTAGTAATAATAATAATAATACGAAGGCAAATCGGGGGAATATTTTACCGTTGATAACAGCTATTGATAACAACAATCAAGATAATAATCAACAACATCGTTGTGTTGTAGTACCGGATTCAACAACAACACTACAATTCGATAAAGATATGAATGATTTTCAAATTGGTGAAGATGTTTTAGTCAAACAGAAAGATGGTCGCTATTATTTGGGCACAATAGTTCAAGTTAGTTGTTTAAGTAAAGAATGTTTAATTAAATTCGGCGATAATACGGATCGTTGGGCAAAATTTAAAACATTAACGAAATTAAATACATCGGAACAAGAGAATTTTCTATTGTGCGTTATTTGTAAGAAATCATCACCGAAACATCAACACGATATAACGATATGTGATCAATGCGGACGCGGCTATCATCAATATTGTCATCAACCGAAAATACCGGAAGAATACCGGAAAGAAGGTTGTTTTTTGGTGGAAAAATTATAATCTTTACAGTTTTATTTGATTGTAGATGCTGTTTGGTTGTGTCGGCGGTGTTTGAATGTTGAATCGGAGAAATGGAGTAAAGTTGATGTTAAATTTATAAAGAACCGCAAATCTAAATCATCATCATCATCATCATCATCGAGTAGTAGTAGTAGCAGTAGTAGTAGTAGTAGTAGTGATGCTTCATTATCAACGACAACAAAAGTTTTACCATACGATGTAATTAGATTTAATTTAATTTAATTCTAATGTGATTATGATTTGTTTATTTCTAGTTGAATTCGTTAATTTGGGATGCAAATCATCGTGTCAATACCGAACATATTTATTGTTATTGTGGTGAAACTGGCGAATGGTATAAACAAATGTTACAATGCGGCCGTTGTAAACAATGGTTCCATGAGAGGTGTATTGATAGTTTACAATATCCGTTATATTGTGGTGATAGGTTCGATTTGTGTTAATTTATTAACTTGAAATTATTAATTTTCGATATTTTCTAGGTTTTATGTGTTTGTCTGTTCGATTTGTAATCATGGCAAAGAATTCGTTAGACGTTTAGAAATGAAATGGGTCGATTTGGTACATTTGATGTTATTCAATTTGACTGCGTATAATAGTAGGAAATATTACGATTTAGATACAACTATCATTCCGTATATTAACGATAATTGGCATGCTTTACAACTACCACCAAAGGTAATACAATTGGAATGCATTTAATATCGAAATACAGTTCTTGGACTTTAGTTTACAGCTATTTCCCATCCGAATTCAAAAACATTGTCGTTCTTTTAAGCCTCTGTTTTGTTATTTTAAATGTATATATTTTGATTGTGGTGAAATTGAAGATTTTATTAACGTCTTTTAGTCTAAACCAGGTGTGCTCAAATTATTTCAAATTAGTCAATTATAGTTCGGAAAACATGTTATAAAACGTGAGAAATACGTCTGTAAATTAGAACTATCCTTAAATAGTCTTGTCGATCCAAATTACAGTAATGAATTTATTTCGTAACGCTTCAGTTTGCGGTCTACGTGATCTTTGGTAACGCTACATTAGTGTAGATCGTTATTATACAGAGTGNCCGAGAATGTTTTAGCGAAACATTTGAATCTACCGTTGAATCCAAATCCGCAACAAATTGAACAGACGGCTATTGTTGAAGAAGCAAGAATTGAGCCGACTAGGAATGCATAAAACGGTTCCAATCAACGACAATTAATTACGGAAGATGAAAGGATGATTGCGGAACAAATTGATTGTTTATTTGAAGCTGAACGAGAGCATTTAAATGAGAATCCAGCTAGTAATCAAGTTGTAACAGCAATGACAACAAATGGATTAGATGATGATTTCTTTGATGATATCGATATTGATGCTCATTTAAATCAAGTTGATAAAATCGTTGATAATAAACAACAACAGAAACAAGAAACAAAATCCAATTTGATGACAATTAAAAAATTGTTGGAGAACAAGAATTGTATTAGTCGTGGACTATTTAAGATTAAAGCAAAATTCAAAGGAATCACTGAAAAGATTTGAAACTTGATTCTATACACTTTCCAGCCTATAGTTTAAAAAAGAATAATCCCTCAACCAAATTCACTTCTTTAAAATCCGACAACTCGCACAGCTAACAGAATGGCAGTTTCTAGACTAGAAGTAGCTTTGGTTACATCTACAGAACGAATTCTCCGCCGATATTTCAATATTAGCCAAAATTATAAGATTATAATACCCGATATAGAGATATTAGCAATACCGATCAGTTCCTATAATTGATATCGTATCGAATATTAATATATTCACCCCACCTCTAGTACTGTCATTTGGCTGTCAAAATTATAGGTTGACAATTGTTACTCATCGTACGAATAAATAAATTTATTAATTACGAACAAAAGACAATTACGCATTAAAACAAGAATATCACACGTTAAATTATGGACGACGATATATTAACAACATTGAAAATTCTAATAATTGGTGAAAGTGGCGTTGGCAAATCGAGGTACTTTTCGTAATTCCACTTTTAAAAATTGCCTTTTTAATGTTTTACTTCTATTTCCATCAGTATTATGCTGCGATTTACGGAAGACAACTTTGATCCTGATCAAACGTTAACGATCGGTGTGGACTTTAAAACAAAGAAACTCATAATCGATGGTAATACGGTGAAATTAGCGATATGGGATACAGCCGGACAGGAACGGTTTCGTACACTAACACCCTCATATTATCGCGATTCACAAGGTGCAATTCTTGTTTATGATGTGACAAATTATTCATCGTTTGCAAAATTAGAGAATTGGTTAACAGAATTAGAAACATATTCAACCAAACCAAATATAATTAAAATGATTGTTGGCAATAAAATCGATAAAGTACAATTAAATAATTGATTTGAACAATAACTCAATTTGATAAATTTTAGGAGAATCGTGAAGTTAGTAGAGACGAAGCAATGCAATTCGCCAGGCGACATCAGACTTTGTACATTGAAGCCAGTGCTAAAACGAGAGACGGCGTACAGTGTGCCTTTGAAGAGTTAGTCCATAAAGTAAAACGATTTCTAATCGAATTATCAGATAACTAACTAAAATAATTGCAGATAATACAAACACCAGGACTTTGGGAATCGTTTCAAACAAATGGTCTGCATGTTAACGATAGGGATCATCTCCAAAACCAAAATTCGTGCTACTGTAATCTAGTCTAGTTATAAATATGTATAAATCTAAATTATTCTTGGAAAGGTTGCTGGAAATTTTCGTATATTATCGTCCTGAAAATTAATTTTATTTTACCAATAAATTACAATTAAATCAATTATAAAACGGATTATAAGTGACCCAATGGGCACGATTCTGTTCCTTCTCCGATTTATGACTCGTGAAGATCGATTTGTAAACATCTGAAACTTTCGGATCTTTTGCTACACTGTAATCCGGTTTGATTTTTTTTGTATCGTGTGATTGTTGTAAAGAACCGGCACGTTTTGTCGCATTAGCTAGAGCACCCGGTTTACTATTAGATTTTCCTTTAATTTTCTCAAATTTGGCATCGTTCTCTGTTGATTTTCCGGCTGTTATCGTTGAAATTTTCTCACTACACTCTACTTTAACTTTCACTTTATTGGCGCGATTTTTCTTGTGTTGTTGCTGTCGTTTCTCCATCCGTTCTTTCATCAAAACCAAATCCTCTTCGTTTCCGTTGAGGACAACAATATCGTGTTGTTCAAATGGTTTTTGACACTGCAATCGTTTATAAAAATTAGTTTTAATTGGTTTAATTAAAGTAATTTTATTACTTTGTGGCAATTTTTTGTATCGATCTCCTTGAGGGCGCGTTCTGAGAATACGCAACCGCACGACCACAGAGCGACAAATCGGAATTTTCCAGACATTTCTAGACCGATCACCGGACAAATATACGGAGCTGTACCACAATCGATGGCTTCATCTTTTCGATCGCTGTCTTTAAATACTGGATTCGGCGTTAAATCCAAATCTTTAAAATCCTAAAATTGAAAATTAATAAAAACACAAGAGGATTAACGGTAGAAAATCACCTTAAGCGTTTTGATGTGACGTGCACTTTCGGGCATCGTTTCCTTATTCAATAATCCCTCAATTACCGCTTCTTTATTGTACAATCTACCAAGACCGCACATTACGATAGGTGTTTGTAATAATTGTTGGGTGATTGCACAGTATCTCCATTGGAAAATCAATTCGGAATCTTTGTCTTTCTGGAAATTGAGTGTTTGATAAGACGAAGTGAATTATGATTTTTTATAAACTTACAGCCTCTGGTTTCTTTTTAGTTTTAACTAATTCGTCCCGACGTGGGATTGTACCACCATCACAACCCATATTGAAATGATTCGTTCAGAAAAATTGTTTAATTTATAAACGAAAACGTCAAATGAGATTGACAATAATGACAGTCATGGATACCAACATAATGGATTTTTATAACCAAATTGCATTATACAGCTGGCCCAAAACAACTGTACATAATGGTATGTTCACAACAGAATTCTATAGATAATTTTAATTTGATTTATCGAACTCACCGTTACAAATTAATTTTAACTCATTATCAAATTATAAATAAATCAATAAATTGTTGTTTACAAGGCACTTAATTTGTGTAGACATCTAATCTATGGAGATTTATTTCTGGCTATTGTGACTAATTTATCGATTCATTTATATTAAATTCTTTTCTATTTTAGAATGAATTATCTAAATCATCAAACAAACCAACAAAATTTTATATTTGATTATTATTACTAGTAGTAATATTACGTAATTCAATTACTTTACACTTGTACTTTTTAATAATCATCGTATTGGAGTTTAAAAATTATCAGTTTTCCAAATATCTAATCTCTTAACGGATACAGTGAATTAATACAATTAGAATTCATTTTGGTGGCAATTAAAGCAGATCAATTAACAAATAATGGAAACAAACAAGACTCCTTTACGTAAGTACGATAAAAATCAACAATTTGATCAAAGAGACAATAATAATATTTGAAGACTTAGATGATAAATATAAGAGCGCATCATAGATGAGTTTTTCTGTATTAGTTGTGATGTCGTGGAATAAAACACGTTGTTATCAGAAGGAAAATACCAAATCAAGACTTATCCTATCTATTTTTAATAATACTATAATTATTGTTTAAACAAATTGGAATTAGTTGATTATCATAACAATAAAAACAATACATTTATCTGTTAATTGTGATAATTGTTGTTTTTGTTGGAAATACACATAATTTGTGGTTTGTTGGTAGTAAAGAGCTTATTAAAGAAACAAGATCATTACAAATATATCGTTAAACTTACTGTTGATAAACTTTAATAATTAATGAAATAATCGGTGTTTTAAATAGAATAATCGCCTTGAACTAAAAAAATCCCTTTTTCGCTCAAATTATTACTGTTATTATTTTATTTAAAGTGATACAGATAGTAGAAATAGATAGAATGTAAATATTGTCAGTTTTGTTTTCACAAATCACAATTCTTATAGTTCTGTTAGAAATTTCAACAGAATTGCTTTGTTTTCATTGGTTTTTGCAATTGAAATTCGGCGAAAAAATGGGGAATCAACAGGTGATTATTACTAAACCGGACAAAGTCGCTTATTATAGTGTTGACAATAACAGATCGATCCAAGATACGCAAAGTAAGTGATATTTATGTAGAGTAAAAATAGTTTAGTCAAAACAAATTATTTCGAAACCACCAATACGATAACGTTTAAATTTACCGCTCATTTCTATCGATTATTTCCGATTGGTTGAAATAAACCGATTGATCTATCTCGAAACTACATAGTCGGCAATTAGAACTAGAAACACATTGAAATTTCTCGATTACAGATTTTCGAATTTTTAAATTTTCCACGATTTACATTTTGAGAACTGCTGAACTAAGACGACATCTAGTGTTCAATAATATAACTAAAATTAAAGACCAAACATGTATTTATTCAAAATATTACAGCAATTACGTAATTGTTTACTAAAAAAGTGAATAAATTAGATGCCTGATTTTAATGGGTACTGAAACTGAATTTATTTCTCTTTGTTTCCTCAATTACAAGGTTATTATCAAAATTTATACAACATAACCTATAATTTTGTTGTTTTTTGCAGAAATGGGGCACATCCATGGCGCCAAGCGTGTCTTTGCTTTCTTCATCCTTACAGCCCTATTACCAGCAATGTTGATAATAATTCCATTATATTTACGACACAGTCTATTTGCTGATATCACTTATCCGGTGGCCGAGTCGGATATTATCGCCATTGTTGACGGTATCTCGTCGGTATTTTGCGAATCGCACACACTGAAAATGAATACAACGTTCAACGCATTCCAGTTGATCGGCCAGCCGCAGATGAGCACGAAACGGCGGCATATACGCCTGAAGAAGTCCATGATACTGCCGGACGATACGCTGGAATATTGGGGGTTCTTTCTACTGAAAGGTGCCGTGGTCAAGTTGAAGGTGTGCTCAAGGTATCCGGGTTCGCGTATTCTGGTTGTACGCGGCGAGAAGAATCTGAGAACTTGCGGTTTATTGCAGCATAATATGAAATATAACGCCAAAATGGACCAGGAACATCATCGGGTTAAAGTAACGTTCGAGAATGCTGCTGAAGTTTTGGGCGTTTATGATGAGCATGTTGTGGATAAGAATCGGGCGATTGAAGAGACGAATAGTGGTGAGAATGTTGACGATTTTATGAAAACACGCCTGTATAAAAACAAGCGTAATAACACTAAGCCGAAAAGACATATTCACAATAGTAATAGACGGAAATTACATAAATTACAACAATTATTACAGCCGGAAGACAGTAAAGATGATATTGAAGCACAGCCAAAAAAACGCGATATAGCTGAATTGGATGTGCATATAGCACACGGTGGGAACGCCTTAAATTTCACCGATTTAAATTCGAATAGTGTTTCGAGTTTTGAGACTGATTTATTGACGTGTTATGCTGGACAAATTTTGTTAACCCAAGGCTTTGCCCCGAGTCATTCATGCAATAATTTGCATTATTTAGAAAAGGGGAACCACATGATAACATTACATGAAGTAGCAAGTGATGGTTATTATTATTACATATTCTATTCAGATAACGATTATGTTAAAAATGATATACACGCAATTTTCGATATTTATAAACCAACATATCGTTTTGCCAATTTAACGAAAGGTAACGATTGTATAAATCAAACAACGTGTAATTTCCCCATATCGTTTCTGGCTGATGAAACTGTAATTGTCGAAGTACCAACAAAAGATGGCATCGAACACAACGATGATGTTTCAATGTTGACGAGCACATGCCATCCACGCATGGGCGTTTATATGATTTTCCCAATTTCGGCAATATTTCTAATTTTGGGTTGCGCATTTTTATAGCCGCCACACAAAGATGTGATATTAAGCCAAAATGAGCAATGCATTTATTTTATTTTTCGTGCACTATAACTAGAGAAAGCGTTAATAATTGTTTGTACTTAAACCGTTGTTGAAACATTTCGTTAAATAGATGGAACTCAATTTGTAATGGACTGATGTACAGTTGGAGCAACTTTTTTACGTTTTATTTAAATTTGTAATCTCAGGAATGAATAAATCATATATTGTTGATTGCTAATTTGAAGCCGATAGAATTTGTTATTTTATCAATCAAGATAGCCTTAAGTTGTCTACGATTCGATGCGCCAATGCCAATTGATTGAAGAATTTTCGTTTATTTTCCAATGGATTTTAACGATCAAGACGGAATTTGAAAGAGCATTTCACGGGCGTGTCGGGGATTATTTCATTTTTGGAAATTCTAATGTAATTTAGTTACAGGAGATCTAGGTACTTATAATTTTACCAATGATTTTCGCGCAGCTTTTCAAATCTGCAAGACATTTTCCTGTAGTGGTGTCGGGAAAACCGCAGATTTAGAAAGCGACAGACGTCTGGAAATATTCTTTCAAATTCGCTGTAGAATAACTTAAAAATCTTAAAAGAAACACTGAATCAAGGTGCGAGCCCTTAAATCATTGCAGCAACCTTTCGATTATTTGCCCTTCTTATCGGTTTGTATCCTGCGCGAATACTTGTTATAATTAGGATTTCGTCTAACGTAAAAATGATAATAGCCAATTTCAACTAGTAACGTAACAATACTGATAAAATAGCCGATTAATAGTGCCACAATAGCGCCAAAGAACTTCTTCATATTCATTATAGCTTTAGTGTTTTCGTTACTATTCTGTATCTCCCTAGATAGAATCTTCTGCATAACGTCATCAATCCAGCGTTTAATCAGACCGGCTTCCAAGACTCGCCGGATGATTTTATCAACCGTTGGTTTAATCGGCGAATTCTTCTGTAAGCCTACAATTTTTATAATTAGTTCTATGATGGAAAATTTCGTTTAATTTGTACCTAACGAAATTGGCATTTTGATAACGCAATCGCTCATTATGTGCAAATTACGATCGCTTATGCTTATATCGCGGGCCTCCTGCGATTGGGCGTTTATCGATGTTGTTGTAACTGTTTCACCAGTTGTTGTCGCCGTTGTTGTGCTCAAATTCGAATGTAGCGATTGGTATCGTAATTGTCGCTTAACTAACGCCTCTTTCAGATAGTAGGTGTTTTCGTAAAAGGCAAATTGTCCTTTTGCCACTTGATCAACGGCGTCTTCACTGCTATTGACAATTTGAAATTTCTGCCCGATCTGCTTAATAACAGGATCTAGGGAGGTTTTGAAGAAATGGTGGTTGATATCGCCCCAACCGCCGCAAGCTAGATGGCTGTCTAATAGTTCTTGTAGCGTATCGACTGTTATGCGAGGGGTTGGGCGCGATAAAATTGCCGTCATACTGGCGCGATAAGAGACAACAACTAATAAACAGTACAACCAGTACCAGCCGGTTAACACCCTTAACGACCATCCGGTTGGCAATTTCGGGATTGATACCAATAATAACATACTAAAAGCATATAAAAGACTATTTATGGGTTCAGTGAATTGGTATAAACCAACTGGTTGGTTTTCGTATTTCGGTAAATTGTATAATTCCTTCAATTTTGAGTATTTCATGTCATCTTTAGTCTCGTAGAAGAATGAAATTGTAACAATTTTCTTCTTATCGATACTATCTTGTTGTTTAATTCTCAATTGACTGATTTGTTGGTGGAATCGCGCCAAATAATGGAAAATAAACGAACAAATCACTAAACAAATCAAAACACAAGCCCACATGGTTGGTTTAAATGGCAAAATTAACGTTTTCCACGAATTATCGCTTAATGCTTCCGGTGTTAGAAACGTTAAACATTCTGTATTGTACGGTAAGCTTAAATCCATTAAATCCAACATATAGGGGGTGTAATATAGATCACCTAGGGCTATATCAGCCCGGGTATAGACCATTTCGCCGACTAAACCGGTGTATTTGCCGACACCTTGATAACCGCCCCATAGTACCATCTCTATGTTGTCCGGTTCGTAGATCGTGTATTGGAAATTCATTGTATTTGAAACTGTCGTCAAAATCTAAAGTGATTATCGATCAAGAGTTAAGCTAAAACTCAGTTATTTAAATAGAAAAATACCTCAATCTCTACCCCGGAATAATTGGCATTGCTGTAGTTGATCAACGTCCGGCCTTGATTGGCGCTATTCAATTGCTGCTCCTTGGTGATGCCGGGTAAATGTGGAAAAATCGCAACTCTCAACGTTTGGTTATTCAAATTCTTCGTTTTGTCTTGGAACAGATCGACGTTATAGCGAAATTTGGAGTTTGTCCAAATATCTAAGCGTCTCGGCACGAAAACTGAAGAGATCGCCGATGGGAACGGTACTGTTGTTAATTCAATCCATGGGCGATTATTTGAAGATTGCTTACGTTTCGAGTATTGTCGGATAAATACAACATCAATGATACGTTTCCACAAATAATAGTAATTCCTGTCGAATAGACGATTGTCGAATAAGATTAGAAATTTCGATCGCGTATTGACGACGCGATAGCGATCACCGTAGCGCAATAGACGTAACGCTTGCAAACCGTTCGCTAAGAAAATTAAGTACAATTGACAATCTTCATGGTTGGCTAATGTTAACGACTTTTGGATATTTGCCGATGGTATCAGTAAATCCTCCGAGTCGTCGACTTTTGTAAAAATAAACGATAGAAAACCATTGAAGCGTTTAAACCAGTCGATTTGGAATAACACGCCGTAAACGTTATCAGTAACAATACAAATGCATTTGTTCGATATTAAATATTTCACCATTATTTCTTGGATTAACAACTGTATACTAATCGTATCATCGTCTATTTCGGTACTTTCAAAAAATATCTCCTTATTGCTACAACTTTAAAAATTACTGATTAGAATTCAGTTCAAACATCTTACCTACGAATTTAAACCAAAATAATTGAATAAACACAATAGAAATAAGGACGTTTTAACGGGGGTCTTCATTGTTCTCTACTTCTTCGACAATAAAACATCAACGAACCTTTCCCTTGAACATTTCGTATGTAAATGGAACGGTAAATATTTAAATCTCGTAATTGGAACGATTTGTTGTGAAAAGGGCGAAGGTAATTGTTATAAAAATCCAATTACTTTGATAATAGATCGTCAATTCCGTTAGGAAATAATAGTATTGCACAATTAATTTGTTTATTAATTATATATAAATTAGTACGTATAAAAATTATAAATTGCACAGTATAAATACACACACTAATCAACATTTTTCGGTGCTCAAAAATTGGGGAATCTACTTTTAAAATATTGATTACTACAACGAATTTGGTTCGTAATTTCCTTGGCTCTCCTTATAAAATCATCATCTTGGTCTACATCGGTACTATCATCATCATCATCATCATCATCATCAGGACTGTAACTTGCAGGACTACCAACAGAATCACTCCTCGAACAGTGATTCCAGCTGTACGGAGCAGCCGGACAATTCGTCGCTTTAGTAGAAGCACTCGACATTTGTGAGTTCCTAAAAAATAGTAATTTCAATTTAGAAAAAATCTAATCGAATTGAATTACTTGTGCTGTTGAACTTTAAATGAACCGAATTTCCTCTGTTGTATTTCATTATTAATTTTCTTCTGCTCGTTTAACCAGACACGTACGCAATCGATAACCAATTTGCTTTCAGCACAAATATCATCGCGTTTAACTTTCGATTGGATCAATTCCAATTCTAAATTCTTTACAATTTCGTTCAATTGACGATTCCTCTTCTCAACACAACTACAATGATTTTGTAATGTTTCCAATTCGTTATTAGTATCGTCTTTTTCTTGTTTCAACAGTTTGTTATTGTCGAGTAGACGCTTTAATTCTAGATGATTCGCTTCGAATTGCGCATTTAATAAACGATTAACGTCTTCATGTTTGTTGAGAGCCGTTTGTAGACGATCGATTTGCGATAGGAACCTATCTTTCTATTTCCATCAAATTAGCGAATTAATTAAAAACTTAATTAACAAGAGCAAACTTACTTCTTTACTCAAATCGATTTGTTCCTGGAAGATTTCCTTAATTAGCTCTTTCAATAGCGAAATCTCCTCTTGTTTGGTTGTTGGTTGGAAATCTTGGGGATCACGGACGTTTTTCATCTCCAGTCTTAAAAATTCTAGAATTTCATTCAAGTACCCATCGGATTGTTGCTTCACTCTCTTTGTTTGTTGCAATTCTTGCTTAGTATTCGATAATTCAGCATCTTTATGTTGTAAAGTGTTAATTAATTGGTTATTTTGTTGAGTAACTTCGTTAAAATTATCCGATAATTGTACGTACTGAAAATTTCAATTCAAATAATAATTTCGTGTAAATTAGGAAATTACCTTATCTTTAAAGCTTTCGAATAGTTTCCCAGTTAACTGAATTTCCGATTTACAACTATCAATTAAATTACAACAACAACTCTTTTGCAAATAACTCGGATTTTTCGCAAATTTACCATCAATCAGGCTTTTATTGATTTTCGACAACTGAAATTTTGATTATTCAACCCTATAATCGGACAATTCAAGACACTCACCGATTCTTTAAATTCTTTCAAAATTCCATCGAATTTGCTCTTCATTTCGGCCAATTCTTTCTGATTTTTGTCGGCAATATCGCACAATTGGCTTTTGATATCTTCATATTGTTTCGATAAACTCAAATTTTCCGCTTTGGTCTCTTCGTGTTTCTTCTGTAGAGCTTCCCGGATTGAATTCAATTCCGATCGAGACATCTCTTTAGTGTCGCGGATTTGCTCCAATTCCTGTTTGGCCTCATCTAGAATCTGCCTTAATTGGTTGTTCTCTTCGCTTAATTCATCAATTTTCCTTTGATTCTCTTCTTCCAACATTTGTATTTTCTCATTGAACTCGCCAATAATGATATTATCTCGACCGGCTTCACTATTCTCGTAAATTTGGAAATACATTTGGCTGATTTTATTCTTCAATTCCTGGTTCTCTTTGATTACTGCATTCAAATTTTGCGTTAATTGATCAATTTCTTGATCATGCATTACTAGATCCGCATCTTTTTCTTGCAATATTAATTCCAACTGTGTAATTTTTTGTAGATTCGCTTCATTTTCATGGAACAGTTTCAGGCGACTGTCACTCAATTGTGATTGTAATCGTTGGTTGATTTCTTCTAAATTCGCCACAGTGTCCACGAGTTGTTGGTTCTCATCCCTACAAGTTTGATTGGATATTTCAAGAATTCCCTGCAAATTCACCAATTCGTCCGACATAGTTGAAATTTCATTCTTGAGATACGAGATTATAGTTTCATGAACACTTTTCTCTTGTTGTAATACTTCCAAATTACAGTTTAAAGATTGTACTGTTTTCTCCTAAATTAAAACAAAATTATAGATTTCTCCTAAATTTAAACAATTATAAGCAAATTACAGCATAAGCCCCAATATAAAGCAAGATAGATTCGTTTCAATAGTGAAATTTACCTCGTTACGTAATAGATTTTGATACTTTATTAACTGTGTTTCCAAAACGGCCGTATCTTGGAGACTATTAAAGTGTTCAACTTCAAGTTCAAAGTTGGTATCACTCAGTTGGTTGTAAGCTTCAGTAATTTTCGATAATTCCACACTTAAATCATCTCGTTTTGTTTCCATTGCAATTAAATTCAAGTACATGATGTTCATCGTTTGTTGTTGATTATTAAACTAAAATTTCGTGCCCAAAGTCACATGATTTTTGGTTTTAATTGTTATTTAAAACATGCATTTATTTGGTGATTCAAATGAAGAGAATTTTTGTAGATAAAATCAACATTCAAATTTATTATAATACACAACAGACATAAAAGCTTTCACCCTTTAAATAAGTTAAATAAATAAATAAATTCGGTAATTTACAACGGAATGAATAAAATAGCTAGACTACATGTCTTGACAGCCTTATTTGAGGACACCCTAATTAAATACAGTGAAATTTCATCATTGTTTTAGAAAACTTTAACAAAGAAGTCCTTTACAAAGCAGGAATAAGCAAATTTCGTGATAAATTGCTTAAATTGTAAAAGAAGAAAGTCGAAATTGTCGAGATTTCACTGTATTTACAAGTCTATAGGACGGAACATGCTTTATTTTGCTTTCTTTCTGAATTGATTAAAAATCAAACATCATGCACTGATTGTGTGTTTGTTTTAGAATTTCCAAACCATCTAGCAGCCCACCCAACACTCACTTCTTGTTGATTTTTCCCTTTGATTTCGTCTAATTCATGTTTTACATTAACTAATGCTTCTTGTAAATTCGTTATGGTCGTCCGTTGTTGTTCAATCTTCAATCATAAATTTTCACCCAACAAAATAGAATAAAAACGAAAGACTTACTTCTAATTTTGATCGTTCCTCGGACGCTTCCAAAACATTAATTGAATTCAAATATAAATCAACCTGGTTTATTACAAATAAAGAAGAAACAAAACTAAATAACTAAGCCGTATTTGCAGAAATTCAAGCTTTCTAATTGAAGACAGATCAATTAAAATCGATTGAAATTAATACTTACAGCGGTTTGTAGATTTTCAGTTTGCTCCTTTGTATTTGCTAAATTCTTTTCCAATTGTTTACACTTCTCCTTTAATCGGTCAACTTCAACTTGTCGCTTTTCAATCTCATCTTTCAACACTTTCTCTTTCTTCTTCTTTTCCTGCAAATCAATTTGTATCATGTTTAATGTGCCGTTTTGTAATTGAATTATTTCATCTTTATTGCGAATCTATAAATTTGAAACAATAGCAACAATTTATGTTATAACAACGTGAAATCGTACCAGTTTTGAACGGTTTGGTTCTTGGTTCGAAAAGTCGGCAAGAGCTGTTTTGTACTGAAAATTTTAGAAGTTTAGAAATCTAATTGAAAAATAAAACCGACTTACTAGAGAATTGGAAGGATTTGATTCTTGATTCGAAAAGTCCGAGAGAGCTGTTCTGTACTGGAAATTTGAAAGCATTCTTTAGAAAAAGAAGTTCTAAAATAGAAAAAACTTACAACAGAATTAGATGGAGTTGATTCGTAATTCGGAGGGTCACTAATAGCGGTTTTATACTGAAATTTGTGAGGAATTCGTTAATATTCGGCTGTAAAATAGAAAAACTTACCAGAGAGTTGGAAGGATTTGATTCTTGATTTGAAAAGTACTGTAAATTTTAAAGGGTTCTTCAAAAAATTGTTCAATTTGTAAAAAAAACTTACTAAATATCGTTCGAATTCATCATTAGGCTGATTTCTTAACTCGCTTATCGTGGATTGTAACTGGGTTACTTCCAGTTGATGATCTTCTTCTAGTTTCTTGACTTTTTCATTACAACTACACCTCGTTTCCTGTTTGTCATAGCTCTCCATTGACATCTTCTGAAACAACAAGAAATAAACGCGTCTTCTTTATGATTTGCTTATTCAAATCAATTAATGTCTCAATTTTAATCTGATCACAGCGAAGTTTTCACTTTTTAATTAATATTGAAGATGATCAATTTGTGTCAAATAAAATAGAGGTCATTGTAAGAACGTAAAAATTGTAAGAGTGAACGTGTGAAGGAAATTACTTTATAATTGGTGAAACTATCTACCAAAAATAATTTAATGATCAACGTTAAAACAACTTCATAGAGATTACATAAAATTTGATTTTTGCAATCGATCTCTTCATTCAATTTCAGAATTTTCCGAATATTCGTTCGCTTAATTTGATACTGTTTTTCCAGCAATTCCTTCACGAAAGTTAAACGTTTCGCATAATTAACCATTTCAGGATTTTCCAAAGAAACCTGAAAAGTTTTGTTGACAAAGCATTCAATACAAAAATTAAATGTATATTAAAATTATAAAAACATAAATAAAACTAAAAAATACGAGTAGAGAAACTTAAAACATAAATTTCCCCCGTAAAGTCTTCGTTCTGGAGCACGAATTTAACAAATCAGTTTCCGATTTTGTCAATTTGAAATTATCTTGAAACGTTTTTTGTTTGCGATCGTTGCGTTTATTTTTCTCGATTTTTTTATTATCGCCGTTTATGTAAATTATCGCCGAAATTCTCGGCTCTTCTAATTCTTTACAATGTTCAACGATACGACAATGTTTATGGTCTTTTACAACTAATTTCATTGTTGTTAACTAAACAAGCAAAGATTTCAGGTATTTCCTAGAACAAACCAAATCTACTCACTTGTTGTTTTAGTTGTTTAATTTCTTTACGTAACTCTTTGATTATATCGTCTTTGAAAGCCGTTTGTTTATCGGCCTGTACGCAGCGTTCTTCTAATTGATGGATATCCTTCTTCAACAATAGAATTAAGTCGTGTTTACACGCCACTTCTTCGGTTAAAGCTTGCCGCATATCGACCATATTCTAAAAAACAACCAACAATTAAATTAATTGATAATTAATTCAATTAGAAATACTTGTTTAAGCTCAATATATTGTTCTTTTTGTTTCTTTAAGCTCCCTAAAAGTTCTTCTGGATTACCGGCGGAACGCAAATATTCGTTTTCCTTGCGTAAGCGTTCAATAATCCTTAAAATCATTGATCGAATTTGACGAAATTTCAAAAATAAACCAACAGAAATCACTTACTCGTCCTGATTATCCCTGCAAACTTCCTGAAACAAGTAAAACGTTTCGATTTTAATAGAATCACCTCGATTACAAGTTGAGTTAAATAAAAAAACTACAATTCGTGCAATCAAAAGAATGTATTTTTTCAGAATTAGGATCAATATTTTTCGATTTTGCCGAAACAAACTTGTGCGTTGCGACTTTTCGGGCATGAAAAAGCATGTTTTTTCGGACAATTACAATCACAACATTGTTTCTTTCGTGGAGCTTTAAAAGTTGTTAATTTGGAGATCTGATCGGAGACTTGTTTGCAAAATAAAGATAACGCCGAAATCTGCCTTTTGTATTTGTTTGGACATTCACAATTTTCATTTTTAGACAATTTTTCTTCCGTTGTACAACAATCACAGTCAGTTTCAATATTATTGTTAAAAAATCTCGGTTTCATTGGTTTTATCATTTCTATTGTTAATTTCATCATTTTGCCTACCTCTTCGCCCCGTCCGATCCCTTCATCAATTGGAACCACTTCCGAGTCACACCTGGAAAGCAGAATTGTTCTACAATTTCCTTCATTATTAAAATTAATAAAACTAACTTGCAATCCTGTTTATCTTTACCGAATAAATCCCGATAATCGACATCATAAAATATCAAACCTTCGATACTCCAACGGTTATCTTCCCGTACACGCCGTATAAATTCCAACAAATTCTTTAAATCGTTCTCCAGATAACCGACCCTCTGGAAATAATCATCTGAATTGAATTGGAAATCATACATCTGATAACGTCTCATCACCTGCAGAAAAATCTTCACTAACACAAATTGCTTTATTTAAAATTGAGGCACAGTTTAACAGGATTTCACTGAAGGCGAGGATTAATGGAAAATCAATTGAGCGCAATCGGGGAGAGACAGTTAAAGGAAAGCATCAAAAGTAAGCTTACTTCAGAAGCGCATTCTGCACTCCTTTTCAGTTTGTCCTCGAGCAGCTGCACCCGTTCGGCGGCCTCTATTTCTAGCTCTTTGACAACTCTGGCCATCATCTCGGTTTGTTCGGTCAAATTGTCGATCCACTTTTGCTGTATTTTCAGCTTCAGCTACACAAGAGGTTTTGCATTAGAATCTCCCAATTGATTCGACTATAATAGTTTTAAACGGAAAGAATCTAGAGCTTTGAGGGGTTGGAAGGAATTCGCGCCAAATTTTCAACGACAAGATGGTGTCAGAGATGCGCCATCTTTGACTACGCCCAACCAAACAATTTCAACATATGGCTCGTTTTTCCCCAATAACGAGTTGATTATTTACCTGTAAAGCATCACTGCATCCCTCCTTATCAATTTGCTTCAACTTATTTTCGTACACTTGCCGGAATTGTTGGATAATATCTAAAGTATCCGGTTCGCCGTTCTTATCACTAATCAAAGGACAATTGTAATCGTCGCAATTGGATGCCGTAATTGTTGACATTGTTGATTGTAAAAGAAAATAAATATTTTAGTTCGAGAGAAAAATTAACATCGGAATTTATTAATTAAAAAATACCGCGCGTCATAATTTGACGGATTATTTTCTACACTACAATAACATGGCCTCCTCTAGTTTCCCCACTATGTAATTTTGACCTACTCTTGATTGGGTTCGCAAGGATAAAAATAGACTTAAGACCCTTTATTGTAGCCGAATACCCACAGTTGTGTGTAGAGGCCTTCACTGATTTTGTCGCTATTTGTTCAATTTATCTCGGCAATTGATAAGGCTCAATTTTCGACAAAAACAAAAACCCGACTATATTGTAATAACTTTATTGAGTATGATTTACTTCCTGTACAATCTGATTCTGTGCATACAGAATATAATAACCATATAAGCAAGCAAAATAAAATAATAATATTAATAATAATAATAATAAATTTAATTATATTCAAATATAATACAACGATACTTATGGATAAAGACTTTCACACATAAGATATTAGTTTCATTAATTTTTTTTATCAATTTTTGTTGCTTTTAAAATCTTTTAAATTCTGTACAACCACCCTACTACATTGTACATCTACTTAAAATTAAAATATATACGAATGTAGAACAAATGCCTTAACCGGACCAATCAAGGGACTGATTTGATTGGACTAGAAAGACATCTGGCGATACATGACGTGAAATTTTGCAAATTCAATTTGTTCCTCAAAGCATTGCCCGTTACAGAAAAAACAACTAAACAATATCGGCCATGTATCTTTCCTAAATTTTCTTTACAAAAAACAAGTACATTTCAAAATTAATCGATTATTAGCTATTTTTTACCAAAATTTAAATGTTATGAAACATACTTTATTGATTTGAAAAATTGGAAACACTAATCATAAAATACACGAATTTAGTATAAGATTTACAACTTACACTTTTAATGGATTGTACAAAGTATAAATCCTAAACCTGACGCCAATTAGATTGACAAAAACCGTCAAGTTTTATCGAAATATAGTTGTTTTTTGTTTAATAATTGCACTTATTGAAATTAAATTTAAATAAAATAATTGTGTACGAAAATAACCGATTTAAAAACGAAAATTGGAGGAATAGACACAAATTTGGACTGAGCTAGAATTTTTTGAAATTTTCCTCTATTAAAATCTTGTCGAATTTCGCCAATCTAACTATGATTCGACTACACTGTCAAATATTTCCATTTTCTACATTAATTACTTTTTTAATTACAGAACTTAATTGTTACGATATATCACAAGAAAAATTGATATATTTATAGAAAATTAGATTTATAATAAAAGAAAGATCAATTTCTCATTATCTTCTTTCTAATTTATAAAATTTGTTAAATTAAAATGCAGGTTTATATTTAAATATGTGACAGTGTATATGTGGTGTGAGTTGTAACAATATTAATTAGAAGGGCATTATTATTATTTTTTTGTTTATTTTGTTACACTTATATATCACTAGAGTGCAGGAGCACAGTCCAGTCCTTTCTCTTCAAATAATGTTGACAACACAAACCCGTTGGGATAGAGGGGCCATCACTTGCAACAATTACCAGGAGCTTTAGCGCCTGAATCGCCCTCCGCCAGTCTTCTACCCTGTCCACTACCACCCTGGGTAGTCGTCTGTTCGTTCTTCGGCAATTTTTTAGCTATAAAATTACAATAAGTATTAATAATTCAATAAATATCAATTCTAAATTAAGATTTTATAATAATACTAGTTACGTCAAACTGTCAATGTGTAATCCTATTAAACTAATAACTACCCATAATTCAATTATTGTTTTCCTTTTAAAATTGAATATTTTTTTATAACACACCTATTGCTAAAAAGATGTCATTAACATTCATTGCGGTCTTTGCTGATGTTTCCATAAACAATAAACCATTCTCATCGGCGTACGTTTGGGCTTCTTCAAATTCAACCATACGTTTATTAGCCAAATCTTGTTTATTACCAGCTAATGCTATAACGATATTTGGACTGGCTTGTCGTTGTAATTCTTTTACCCACGTTTTTGCCCTACCAAATGTATCTTGATTTGTAATATCATAGACAACAATAGCTGCCTGCGCGCCACGATAATACATCGGTGCCAAACTGTGATATCTAAAATTATTATTGAAATATTTATTTTAATTGTAAATTAGTGGAACTAATAGGATTACCTTTCTTGTCCTGCGGTGTCCCATATTTCAAATTTTACAGCTGTATCATCTGAACATACAGTTTGTGTAAGGAATGCTGCTCCAATAGTACTCTCTTGATATTCATGGAATTGGCCTTTAACAAATCTTAATACAAGACTTGATTTACCAACAGCTGATTCGCCCAACAATACTAATTTAAATTGGCATATTTTGCCTTGTGTTGAACCATTCGGTCGTTGTGCTGTACCAGATCTATTTGCCATTTCGTCTACAACCAACAACAAAACAACAATAATAAACAAACTTTTGTGTATAAATTTTTTGATTTGACGACAATTCAAACGTACAAACTAAAATATCATTGCAATTAGAAAAACGCTGAAATACCTACAGAAACAAACCAGGTAGTTACAATGAATGAACATTTTAACACTAATGATGATCCATAAATCTGCAGGCTTAATTTTAATTTGAAATGTTTATTGAATTTCCTACATATTATTTCTAAAATCAACTCAATTAAAGTGGTTTGTACAGAATAAGTACTCAAATAATGATGAAATTTACCAGAAGTCGTCTTCTATAGACTTGAACAAATGAATTGTTGAAATTAAAACAATTGCTTCTTGTAAATGGTAATTTAACACATTTTAAAAAAATACCCCTTATAATTTAATTCAGCACTCTCAAGCTTTTATGTGTAGATGTACATTTAAGTAGACACAATAAACTTTGTTTCATTACAAAATTAGGAAATGTTATTAGTTCAGTTAATCAACTGTTGGTGTTTATGGGAGACGATAAAAAATTGGCAAATATTTTCACGATAAAGATATTCTTTGGAAATTCACCGTGAATTTAATTCCTGTTTTAGAATTTGGTAGTTCTTTGTAATGGCAATTTTTACGCTTCGTATAACACCTAGAAATGTGTATTCTTCAACACGCTAATTAAAACAGAAAAATAAGTTGTCAGCGGGAATTACATAAAAATACAATGGGATTATTAAAAATAAACTCTAATAGTTTTTGTACAACAAAACTATTTAGTTCTTGTATTTTTTTATGTCAAGATTTATTCGTTGAGGAAATATGACATTAGTGTTGATTATAGAAATTATAATTAAAATATAAAAATTGAAATACTTAAAATTCGATACTTTGATCAATATTTCGAGTGTCCCCTTGAAATTGATTTGTAAGTATTTCAAAATTCGGAAATTTCCATCGTAGAATAACAGTTTAATAACCTTTAAATTACTCTAAATAGACAGAAACGTAATTCTGTTAAGTACCGCTTAACAATTTCGTATTCTAATAGGAAACCTACAAAAATATTTTGAGTACCGATTAGAACTATAAACCTATAAATAAAGACGAAAAGAAAACTTCATTATAATACAAGTTTCACGGTTAAAATCAATAGATTTGATGGATAGATAGAATTAATGAAAATTTCTATAAACTAGAGCAATTTTGAAATTAAAAATTATAGAAATATACCGTTATAGTGTCCTGCAGCATAGAAACTGTTAAAATTAACGTTTATAGAATGATTTTTGCTCAATTTCTCTACATAAATATAAGTGATACCTTTAAGTGGGACACCATATTATGTACACTAAAGAATGTATAAAATGAGGTTTACCACAGATGACATTCTTACTAATCATGTATTAATTATCTTTACCGAGGATAGTTTAATTGAAAGAAATACTTTTCCTCCCCATCAATTATTATTAAAACGATAACTTCACCCCTTCTAAAACTTTATTCTTTTTATAGAGGATATTAATAGTTGAAACACGTTATATATTAGTTGGAATTGACGTAGTTTATGTCAAAAAATTAAAGAGCGACACTTGGAAATACCCAAACAGAAAGAAAATGATTTATTTTAGCGAATTCCAATTATGATGTAGTTATAAAATAATTTCAAAGAGATTTAGCTGAATTATTTTGAATTCCAATCAATAATTAAACCAGTGTAGCCAACTAAACATTAATTAATAATCAACAATAACAAAACCTTGATTTCGAATGGAATACAAAACAATACCTTGATCTATCCAAATTCGAAACAACAATTTGTGGAGTTTTTTTATGAAAACGGTTACAAAATTGGCAATTTTTTTCGAAATAATTGGACTTAACCAATTGTGAAATAAATCTAAAGGAAGACCGTCATCAGTCAAACTTTCTCTTGCAATTTTACAACAAAAGAATACAAATATTGTATTGTTTAATTGTTTTAATAAATAAATAATGGTGTTATTGAAAAATAAAACTGTAATAATATAACTGGCATCATGATATAATATCAAATGAAGTTGATTATTGTTCCTATCTAATGAAATATTTTATAATTTTAGCCTTTGTCCTCTGCAAATTCTTTCAATTTAAATGATAAACTGATAAATAATCGTATAAATTCAAAAAATTCATAATAAAAATAATAACATTTGG
Source organism: Hycleus cichorii (assembly GCA_013841215.1). Taxonomy (NCBI): domain Eukaryota; kingdom Metazoa; phylum Arthropoda; class Insecta; order Coleoptera; family Meloidae; genus Hycleus; species Hycleus cichorii. The sequence goes on along the minus strand of JACDRQ010000092.1, from coordinate 128,012 downwards.
AAAATTCCTCTTTATAAATTGAAATTATCAAACACTATAAACAGTACGTTATCTTTATTGTATTAAACAATTAGCAAATTGAAATTTTTAGTTATAATTCTGTTACTTATCAGCGGATTTAATAATTTAATAAGGCACCATACCTGTATACCGTAAACTTGACCCCAATTTTGTTTGTTTAAACAGAAAATAACTGTCAAAATAACGATTGAAAAATGGCATCATTATTAAACTATAAAATAGTTTAGATTTTTGTTATATTCCGATAAGCATAGACGATTATCAACCGGGTCTAGTCTAGACAATACGATTGTCTTAAGCTTAGAAAGGGGGGCGTTGTTTTCATGGTGGCCCCCTAGTTGACAACGACTGTACGGTTCAAGGGCGCCGCCCCCAGATCAGCTGACACTATCTCAAATAGCCCTCGAGAAAATCAAGACACCAACAACCGCCCCCGAAAGACTATCAACAGGTCTAGAAATTTGCACAAAAATTTCATTTGTAATAATAGAATATGATTAAAAACAATGACGCATTTATTGTGACGACTCTTAAAACGAACTAAACGACAATCATTTGTGTTTAGTTGTATAGGAAACATTCACTCGCCTCTTACAATTGATATCAAAGCTTTAGGAAAAACTTGTAACCTACCTACCTGCCACGGTTGCTGTTTAGTTTAAAAAATCTCACCAAAACCAAATTTTAATTATTCTTATCACGTTCCAATTATCTGATAAATCAATATATGCGTCATACAAATAATTATTCTCCTATTTTGTTGTTAATTAATAAAGACAGGATAGCACTAATTTTAACAAACACATACACACAATGAATGAGAATTTTCAATAGAAAAGCAACCAGAAAATGACAGATGTGTATTGTTCAATGGACAAGAACCAATACTACCAACATAACACAAACAAAATCCACCAAAATTACAATTATTAATTTTCTAACTATAATATAGGAAAAATAATGCCATTATCGTCCAATTCGATTTATCTGGAATTTTATGAATAATTCACACCAACAATACAATCTGTAGCCTGCTAGTAATCGTAGAAAAATAACGAGAATACGGTGACTAGACAAGTTACTAGAAACAAATGACTAACACATAAAGGCGCGTAATTTAAATACAGGAAATCTCTATAAGAGTATGCTTTATTAAAAATAGTCAAGTTTATATATTTATATATAAAAAAGAAAACACAAATTAACGCCTACGTTTACGTCTACGTTCCAAACTATCTGATCGTCTAGGACTATCCCTGCGAAGATCTCTAGAATTGCGTTCTTTTTCACGTCTCCTCCGACTTTCACCACCTGGAGAACCTTTCTTCTTCTCAATTTCCTTCTCTTTATTCTTCCTTTTATCTTTCTTCTTATCCTTATCATCATCATCATCATCAGAACTACTGGATGATGAATCTAAATCAACTAATATTTATCAACGTTATTTCAATAGAATAGTTGTAATTACCTGAACTACTATCACTAGAACTGGATGAACTACTAGAACTACTGCTAGAACTGCTAGATGATGTGTTATCTATTAGATTAACCATCGGTACTTTGGGTGCTGTTTTTAAATGTTCTCTTAATTCGGCTGTCAGACCGCCCAGACCGATTGATGTGAAAAAATTAATTGCAAAACGTGTATTTTTCGGGTCGTCTCTTGGGAATAAACCGGCGAAATGTTCCTGCATCGTCCTGGAAATAAATAAAATTTCTAATATCATTCAATAGTAATTAATTGATATTTTGGAGTATAGACGGAAGTTTCAACATGAACTGAATGCTTCATTGAAATTGAAGCATTGGTTATTTTTTAAATGCTCCCAAATTGGATTTCTTTCGTAATAGAAACATTATCAGTAACGCCTAATTTATCAAAACTGTTATAAAAATAGTATTGATAAATCTATATCAATTTTTAAATGAATCGAAATTAGAGATATTAAGTAGAAATTGCTTAATTTGAATCCAATATCTACAGTTGTAGAGCCAGAACAAAAGGTATTGTTGTATTTATTTACACAAAGATGACTTGAGTTGAAATTACAACAAATTCAATATTTATTTTCGGATTTGCGTTAACGACAATAAAGTTTACCAAACATTGTTAGTTCTCTTCAAACAAGTATGTAATGAATACAATTTTGCTGTGTCATTGGAGAATTTAAGGAGTTGTTTAGAACTAGAATCGTATTAGAATACTTGTGATTTTGACAAACGATTCAGTTATAGAAAGTAGGACACAATCATTAAATAATGAAGATAATTATTTAATTAAATTATAGACTAGAATAATATCGAATAAAGGGGGTGGTTTTATGAGTGGGATCTCAATATTTTCTATCATTAATATTAAAAGATTCTTACGCGTCTTTAAGCCGTGCATTCAATTTCTCCAATCCCATATACTCGGCTAATTCTTGGAATAAGATTTTGATAAAAATCCGATTCGAACTATTCGTATCCTCTTCGTTTAATTTCATTATTTCCAATACTTCCCAACTGATAGCATCCGTAAATAATAAATGTGCAAAGAATTTGCTAACATTCCTCAATTTGTTCGTATCTAATCGATGGGTTGTTGCGTATGTATCTTTGAAAATTTGTTGAAATGGTTCCACATAAATATTATTGACTTGACAAAATCGTTGTGCCAATAATCCATAGAATTTCTCGTAAGTTCTCTGTTCAGCACAACAATCTGGAATTTGCAAATTTTTGAATTACAATCCAAAAAGTTGTGTTAACTCACCGAGAAACATATGACACAATTCGATCTCTTGTCCGGGTTTCAGCTCCATTTTCATCAATTTATGGGCGCTCTCTTCGAAATCCAAACTCGATTGTATTGTTAAATAGATTGTACGCCTTAAAGCAATCAAATTCGTTTCAGTATTATCGATAATTGCTTCGTTTTTATTGCTTTCTTGATTCTCATCATCTTCGTCATCGTCTTCATCATCGTCTTCATCGCCGGATTCATCACCAGAGCCGGATTCCGATCCAGATTGATCCAAGATTTCTTTACTCAACGTCTTGTATTTGCCTTCATTCTCTTCGTAATTATCATCGAATTTAAAAACATCTAAAACCGAGATTATATTATCAATTGAAATAGATTGTAATACAACTTACTCAAAATATCTTCAGCGTTCTCTTGTTTAACATCATCTAAAGTTATCAAATGTGTGAATTGGTGTTCTTCATCAACCAAATCTAATTCCTCGATAATAGCAGCGTGATCTTTAAAACCATCTTTACGTATTTGAAACATAACTTCAATCATATATTGGATCCGTTTCTCCAATTTACCTTCATGTAGAATATTTCGCAACATTTCAAAGATGGCATTGATGCCTTTACTTGAAACTTCGGTTAGTTTCTGGCCGCATTCTTTCAAAAATGAAATAGCCACTTCCACCGAATCATCAGTCGGCGATTCGACTAGTAATGTTAGTATTTCTAATGCTAGTATCTCATGTGCTACCCGTTGATTGACCAAATGTGCCATAAATGTTGTTGCCGATATACAAATGACTTTATTATTCTGTTTGAAGCCGCGTTTAAATTGCAAGACTAAACGTTTCAATAATAATTCACCAATATTGGGGAATTTCGAATTGATTACAGCAACTAGAGCCGAATAGACGTTAGTAAATGTTGGTGAAGCCGCTTGTGCTTGTATGATCGATTTGCATAAAAGACCACGTCCACGTACAATATTCTCATGTAATAATTCACGCGCAATTATACCAATATTGGATGTGTTCACTTTATTGATATAGCCGTGGATAGATTTCTTTAGAGCCTCCCAAGCTATACGCTGATAAGCTGCTGAATTTTTATCAGTGATTTCAGCTTGCATTAAACGCAATTTAGCTGGCGGTATATAAGCACCACCAGTTCTTGATGTTAACAAATCGACAGTCTTCTTTTCTTTAGGTGTAATTCTCGATTTATCAGCATCTCTAGTTTGTTCATCTTTCTTATTTTTATCTCTATCATTATCACCACTATTATCATCATTGTCACCATAATAACGACTGCCAATCTGGTGGTCATCTTTACGTGGATATTTCGTCCAATAGCGATCATTATTGCGTTTGTCCTCTAAATCATCACCATAATAACGGGGATAATCGTCAACCGGGCGGTCTAGATCGCGGTATCTGCGGTTCGAACTGCGGTATTCTCTGGATTTAGATCTAGATCGTGATCTGGATCTGGATTTGGAACGACGCGATCGATGCTTTCTGTTTTTCGACCGACGTTCGGATGATGTATCGCGTTTACGTTTCTTCGATTCAGGCGAGTTGGAAGCACTCTTAGCTGTTGTTGTTGTTGTTGTTGTTGTGGATTTCTCTTGGGGCGACGCTTCTGTGTCTGTCGTCATTTTTCTTCAATCGGAATAATTATAATGAATTGTTAAGCAAATCACTAGAATTATCGAATAAATAGGAAACTTGAGTTTTCGTTAGAAATTATTAGAGATTTTATAAAACGAAATACAACGTACGTCCAGCACTGACAGCAAACATTTTTGAGGTTATGTTGTTGCCAACTTACAAACATCGTCTAGAAAAATTCCTAAATTCAATTGCTAATTTCTTATAATTTCCTGATAAATCAGAATAAAATTAATTAATTTCGAGTTGTTATTATTTATTCGATACTTTAAAATAGATGGAAAGTTTACAAATCAAAATTATTGCAATTTAAAAATACCGGATAAAAGGCGCGAAATTTAAATGTTGCTCTGTTAACACTAACAATATAGCTGTAATGATTATCAATAAATTAACGTAATTGTCTTCTAATATAGCTAATAATTTGATAACCTTGACCTTTCAGCACCTGTATTAAAGGTAAATTAGTGGATTATACCATTTTCAATCTACAGCAATGAAACTAAATCAAGGTCAATTAAATCCCATAACTTTAATGATAATAATAGTTAACAATTTTTCTAGTAATAAATAAGGTGACTATTGTTCGTTCTATTCTTAAAACCGTGATTATCGAGAAATAAATCGTCAAGGCTCTTTTTGGAGATTCTTAAGTAAGTCTCATTGGTATTTATTTTGGTGAAAATACAAAAATTAGGTTGTTTATTTGCTATTTAGCCCTTATCATTGTATAAAATATTCGTTATAAATTGTTTTTAAATGGATATATTTAATAAATAGTAGTATCAAGGTCTATTGGAAGAATTACGTTTAGATTGCGTAATTTGTATAATTTTACGTCGCAAGTTTTGTAAAAATATTATTTTCTTCTCTCTAATCAACAATGTCAGCAAAATGCAAATTGTGCATTTTAGCGTACAGTTCCAAGGTCAATGTCGATGCACACAACAATACCAGCTGTTTTTACGACAATTCTTGTTGAATAGTGCCGATCTTGTCGACGGAAATTCTCTGCTGGCAATCTGTTAGAATTCCTCTAGAAAAGTGAACCCCAGGTCCGATTTCAATGCCAGCCAACATGACGATCATCATTGAAGAAGATGAAGGTGAAGAAGAGGAGGCGAGCTATAAAATGTTCCAACAAATGCATCAGTTTTGTTATTGGAGAGGAGCAAAAAGCAGTTAAGCAGAAGCCATTCACGGCCCGAATCAGTGTGTTTCGAACCTCGGTCTAGGGACTCGCGCGCGATCACCACCATAAATCATAAATAAAATTATTGTTGTTTTTTAGTGAAAGAATTTCCCCCTAAAAATAAATTTCCAGTCTTGAGTTAGACCGACAGTTGGAACAAAGGATTGTTGAATCGGTGGTGTTGTGAATCGAATATATCCCGAATGTGCTATTGTTGATTAGATCACAAGAAAATTTGGAGATTACGAACATGGTAAAGAGAATTCTTTATTTTAAAAATAGACGCGAACCACAATAGGATTGATGTACGGATGCCTAATTTGAATTTATTCCACCCATTTCCCCGCTAATGGGGCTGTAAATCTTACCGAACAACAATTAGAACGAAACGAACGACATTCGGTATTTCCAACAATAGTTGTTTTCGTTTATTTTATAATTAAACTTACGTATTCAACATTACAAACAAGGTCAATTTGCAGTTATCAACAACTATCATTTCGTCAAAATTTGCAAAATAAACGCGACGAAAATTGCGATAAAAACCATTAAAGAAACGGCCCAGTTTCGAATAGCATTGAAATTACCATTCTTTGTCGCCGGTACAGAATTGGTATATTTGAAAATAACTAGAAACAGATTTTACGTCAAATATTCAAGGATTTTTAATGATAATTTAAACGTCAACAATACAACTCCCACAAAACTGGACAAAAACATAATTTAGACCGCACATAAAATAAAATAAATTAACCCAAATTTGGTCCAAAAATAACCTCGCCCTTATTGTTTTTAGGGCGGAATCGGCTGTAATTAACTTGAAATTACACGATTTGAATTCTATTCTTAACGGGAGATTTTCGGTTCTTCTTGTTGGTTTCGTCGTGGTATTCGGGCAGGTGGTGTTATTTGGCCACCCTTCACGTCCAGGTAGCCGGCCGAAAGTCCACGTGTTTGAAATAAAAACGCTGCGTTTATCGCTATTTTATTGACTAGTAGCATTATAAATAGAATTTTAGAAAATTAACACGAGTCAATTAATTTTAATTTAAACAAATTTTATAGCGTGGAATTTTATTTTATTTGAATCGTAGATTGTTGTTAAAATAGTAATATTCTAGCGGCACTACCCTAAATTTGATAGGCTCCCCGATTACTCCCCAATGTATCGTCTTTTATAATTATAAACAACAACGATGACAACGTGTAATTTGAGTAATTTTAAAATTGACGACGGAATTGAACTTATGTTGAAGTTCAATCGCCTTATTTCATCTCGATATAAATGCTGAATTTTCCGTTTAAAATACAAAAATCGCGCTAGAGGATATTTAAACAAGTTCTATAAGCGTCAACTGTACGTACACTTATTAGACCATTTAAAGCGCACAACACCTCAAGGCTTTATCGTATCGATGCAGGTAATATTTCATCTGCGTTGTATTTACAAACCAAAAAAACCAGATTTTTATCGACGAACAAATCGACGAAATGTGCAGTTTCTCTCGTGTGGGTGGCAGCAGCAGACAGATCGGGTAGAGAAGGACCGCAGCTTCCGTCTTACTGATTTCATCTCGTCTGGTGCAGATGTTCAGATTTCCTGTCTTTATAAACAGAAAAAAATCAAATCTCCAAATATGGCCGATTTATCTTCGTTGTATATGGTTAACGACCTGATACACTCTATTATTATGACTCAGTTGAATGCAATTCATGAATATGATGCAGTTTCGTCAGTTCGATAGAAATGTGGGTATACCCAGAGGCTAAAGACGTGCGTTGGAACTGGTAATTGAAAACGAACGAAAAACCAAATTCTAATAATAACAATTAGATTTATATAAAAATTACAGTAAGATTAGGTGTGATAGAATAATTACAATGAGATAGATTCTATTTAATGTTTTCAAACACAACAATAACCGTGTACATGAAAGGAACGTGACATGGTGTACATTCTTCGCGGTTTACCATGTGTATGTATGGGATAATATACTACATACGACTAGTATTAGTTTTTATATTGTATAGACTTGATCTTGAGGTTATTTAAGTCCAAATCCGGCATTATAGAGACATAAGAGTAGAAAATAACTAAATTGTTACAATATCACTTTCACTTGAAATTATCGACAATTATGGTATAACTTCCATTCGATTGCACAACTTCATCCAATCAGACCTTCGTTTTTTCGCCCAGATTTCTACAGCTCTAAGACACAATTAATCCCTATTTCTTTACTCGAATCGCAATCATTCAAATGTATTAAATTTTGTATTAATGTGGTTGATTGTTCCGCTATTGAATAACGATAACTTTCAGTTTCTTAAAGGAACTTCGAGTCAAAGTGGCCCTCCTTTGTGAATGTGCACATTACGGTAGATTTGTCATCGATTTCGTGTAAAGGTGTCGTGTTCAAGGAATCGTTCTGTATACACAACTGTAACAACTAGAAACTTGTTATTTCTAGATATCCAATCAATAAAAAACACCTTGCGGTTTTAAGAAACAAATTGCAACAGTCAATTCTATTCATTTTCAACGCAATTAAAAAAGCTCGATTGTGAATATCATCAAAGTTGAATAGACCAATTTTTTCGTGTCTTCTGAAGGGAATTGGATTGGATCGACCGCTCAATTGGAAGAGTTAAAAACTAACGATGTACGACAAGAATATGCTAAAAGTAGTTTGTGAAAGAGCAGAATCTATGAAATTTGCCTGAAAAATCGCCCGGTTTTAGAAAGTCGTTTGCAGTATAATTACGTGCAATAAATTCGATTTATTACGATTTGGCAAGAAGGGGCCGTAAAGATCGTTCAACAAGCAATCAAATTGAGTTTTGGACAAATTTGTTTACAAGTGAGTGGCCGTAGTACTCAACATATTTTACTTTTATTTGGCCATAAATCCACTTACCCCGTGTACTGCTGGTAAGGCGTCATGCAGTATTGTTTAGTCTGTATCCTGCCTAGATTGATTAACTTCAATAAGTACTTGAAATAACAGTTATACGAGTAGGGGCGTTTCTCTATTATAATCTTAGCTGCCCGTATGTGAGAAGTTTGTTAATGTCCCCAGGTGATTGACTGTAACAGAATTGATGTTTGTTACTCTAACACAATGGGGATTGAAATGTTGAAGGTGTTCGGTGACTATTTCCATTCAGCTTCGAGTGTTTTGTATTTTTGTTAGAAGACGATCAACAAAGAAATAATTGTGAGAGAATCAGCAATTTTAATTACATTCAATTAGTAATATCGAATAAACTTCAAGTCCATTTATAGAAGAAAGAAACAACACAAACACCACTTAGAGCTGTTTATTTATCGCGAATTTATTGGATTTTTCACTAATTGAATATTTGTTGTTATAAAAAGAAAGTGATAATTATTTTTATTTATATCGATGACGTATCAGTTATCATTTTTCATAAGTACGATGTGATGTAATTATAATTAATGGTAAACTGATAAACCATCTAATTAAATTTGACCTTATAAATCGATTTTTTTCACCTAATTGGAGAAATTGTGGAATTTTACTACGAAAATCCATACGGTTCGATTAAATCTGTCTTCACATGGCCATTACTAATAAAAATAGTAAAAATAGTTAATTTTATGTATAAACAATGTTGATTTAGGAATTAGATCATGTGTTGTTAGTTGTATCGAAAATTGTGTTAGTTTTACTTGAAATTCGAGTAAATTAATAATTCCTCGAGTTTCCAATAGAGGATTCCCCACTTTTTCTGTTGTTGACGAAATATTTGATGAAAAATATTGTTGATAAGCGATAATCCCAACGTAAACCAGGTGTTTATCATTGTAAGTACACAGCGTTTTGAAATATGGGAGAGTCTTTCCAGTTCTCTCTTTAAACCTAATCCATCCAACCATCCATCCATCCATTACCCAGCACTTTTGAGAAAACATCAAGTGAGTCATTCATCGTCGAGATTTGCGACTGGTCTTGCTCTCTCCTGCAGCCAACTGTAACAACAGTTTATAAAAGCAAAGGTATGCGCGACTTTAGTCGTTCTTGCAAGAACTCGTTGTTAATTTCCTTCCAATCGTTGTTGATTTATCACCGTGCAAAGTTGTTTCGTTTGCGATTTTTACAAGTAAAAGTGATTTTTCATCGAGTGGCGGAGGTGTTGCGTTTCCTGGATGGACGATAGGTATCGATGTTATTCTAATAAACCACTCCAATCTAGAGAGGAAGTGTCGGTTGAAACGGGCGAAAAATCGACAAGAGAAAAGGGAAATGGGATCGGCTTGGAACTACCGTAATCATCTCAGAGTCTTCTCTTTTTGTTTGTTGTTGTGCCACTTATTAATAGAATTCTTGATCGGTCAACGGAAAGCTCTGTTGTTTTAGTTTCGATTGGGGAATAACAGAGGTGTAAATAAATATTTAACAAATTTGACACGAATAAAACATAATAGAGGGTCATTAAACCTGATAATTACTGACACAATTCGAATAATTGATAAGCGTTCAAACATCGAATTCAAATTGGAAAATTTGGAAATTTCGACGTTCGCATTTCGCATTATTGTCACCTGAAAATCTATTTTCAACCTAATGTCAACAAGATAAACGTCCTTTTTTTATCGATAAGATAAGATACGCAAATAGTGCACGAATGAAATAGTCTGCAATTTATCTTTCGTTTGTAATTCGTAGAAATCGATGTAATTAATATCTAAACTTTGTGTATGTGTGAGCACATATGGCTGATGATTACGTAAAAATTCTACAAAATATTTATTGTTTTCCTTTTTCAAATTCCAGGATTTCCAAGGTGTGATATTTTTCAACGACAATGTCAACGACACCTTCTTCACCTATTGTTCGAGATGTCAATAATGAAGAATCGGTGGTTTTACGTAAAGCTCAAACAACAGCACCCACGAAGATTACAACAATTCAAAAATTATACACCGACAATGATGAAATAGAATTATTCCAAATTGATCCGAGAACGAGACGTAGTTTTATTAACAAATCAGCATACGCGAAATTACATCGATCGTTCATATCAAATAATAGCAACAATAATAATAGACATAGTGTTGATAGTTTAAAAGGTAAATACGAAAATCTACAAACAACTCCTGAGATAGTTCCGGAAGATAAAATTAAAACGAAAATTAAACGGCAATCGACCGTACAATTGAAAGAAGAAGTCGTTGATGAATTGAGGGAGAGACTTTCTAAAAGAAATAAACCTGTTCCTCTACCGAAACCGCGACGTTTATTAAAACAACAAAGTATCGAACAAAAAGATGAAAATTCCAACATAATTGTCGAAACAAATAATAATAATGTTGATAAAAATAGAGAAGAGACGGATGATTTGAGTGAACTTGAAGAACGGGCCGTTATCATTCGACCTTCAGCATCCGAGGAAAGTATCGATAAAATCGCCAAAGAATTATCTAATTTTACAATGGATAGAAAAGCGAAAGATAAGAAACGTAGCAGTTTTCGGCGCCTATTCTCCACATCATTGTTCGGTAGTAGAGATAAAAAGAAGAAAGATGAAGAGAAGAATCGACGTGATAATAATGTTGTTTATAATGATAATTACGAAAATCGTCGCGAGAATCTAATTTATAACGATAATCTACAAAATGAAACAAATTATAACCAACAAACGCCAGTTCATTTAATGAATACTAATTACCAACAAATTAACGATAATCAACAAGAACAACGGCAATTGACGCAGGAAGAATTGGAAAAAATGGAGAAACATTATGCTGAAATGCACATCAATAAATTCAATCAAATTCGACAGAATTTTGCTGAAACAAAACGCGATTATATACCGATGGATAAGCCGAAAAAGAAGCCGACAATTAGTGATTATATTAGTGCACCAGTGCAACGCTACATCGATACAAGTTCATCGACAAGTTCCGATGTTGAGAAATCGACATCGATCCGCCGACATAACAGTGATATACGCCGCGATACACCGCCCAGAGCACAAGAGACTTATCAAAATATCAAATTGGTTAAACCGAAAGCTTCAATACCGATAAATTCGGAACGATCGTTACCAAATCCGTACCAGAGTAGCAATATTGATACTAATCCGCAAACAATTGAACGTAATTTAAACAAATCGAACAACAAAGATTATCCTGATAAGAATGATATAAATGAAGGGCCGAAATTAAGTGAAACTTACGGTACAGTATTCGATAGTCTTGAGTATATAACATCGAAAAATGGTGAGATGAAACCGGTAAATTCGCCAAAATCATTGGAAAGTTCGAAATTGAAATTGCCGCCAAATCGTGAAATTTATTCATTACAGCCACGCGTCAAATCACCAATACCAACGAATCGAATTAGTACCGATAAGATAATAGCAACAGAATTGTTGCGCAATTCACGATCACCGACACCACAGAAGAACAGCAGAATCGATGACGGGAAACCGCCGGTATCGCCGAAGAGTTCCGATAATCCAAATGGTGGTGATAAAATCGTAACCAACGCAATGGTGCATACACCCCAACCCCAGACATTGTCGCAAATTGAATTACGCCAACATAATAACCTACGATCGCCAACGCCGAATGATCTACGAATGTCGGCTAGTTTGAAATTATCGCCGCAGAAGGAGGATATCCGTAAGAGTGTTGAAGAGTACTATTGGAAAGAATTGAAGAAATTGAAAGAAAAAGAAGATTACAATCTGTACATGATGCAATTATCCAACGGTTATATCGATGAAACGGCTCGGGTGCGCCGATCGAGAAGTTTATCGCCGTCATCGCAGAAATATGGCAGAAGAAGTTTGAGCCTACCGAGAGACGTACGGCCGGTAGTTCCAATAAAAGACTATCCGGACGGTATTTACGGCCGATTGCCACCACAACCGATACCTGAAGATCAAACACTCGTCTTGGATGCTAGAAGGAAATTGAATTACGAACAGAATTTCGTTCGAAACAACCCGGAACGACGGACGATCGGTACTAGTAGCGTACCAAATGAGAATCGGCCGATATTTCGTCGCGGTAGTCTAAATAAACCGGAAATCTACGAGAATCAGGTTTATAACAAAAAAGTTAGTTTTATTAATAATGAAAATAACACAAAAGTTTGGCCAACGAAGAATGGTTATACCCAAAGTCCGCCACAACGACGTTTAGATAAACGCGAAATAATCGATGATGATGATGTATTTCTACCGAATTCGCCGCGTCCTATTCAAAATTACAATTATTATAATTATGGACAAGTGGCAAATGAGCCAGTTTATGGTAATCGTGGTGGTTTGTTGATGCCACCATATCGGCCACCATATCGCCCCGAACAAATCGGTCCTAGACGATTATCGATGGATTCAATTCCACGGCCACCGCAAGAAGTTTACGTAACAAGAAATCAATTACAATCGCCGATAAGTCCCCAATCACGACCGTTAATGAAACGTGAAATCATCATACAAGACGATATTTACGGGGAATTCGGTGGTTATCAACCACAATATTCGAGTAGTTTACAATTAGCGAACCAAAGAAATATAACGAATCCCCTATATTCATCCAAACAAAGTATTCTAGAATCGAATTATAATAATCAACCGAAACAAGTGACTGTAACTAATAAATATTGTGATATGTATGGGCAAATTCACGACCAAACACCACGTGGTGTACTAATGGGACGTTTGCAAAATCCAACGAATACACCGCAATCGCCGCAAAATTTCGTGCGCGGTACTCGATTAACGGCCAGTGCCAACGATATGGGCCGGCGGTACTACCACCGACAACCGTTCGATAGTATCGACGATACGAATTACGATACAAGACCATTACCACCAATCCCCAACAACAATCCGAAAGCGTACAATCAAAAAGTACCGACAACGGCCATTTCGGACACGGAAAGCGGCTCAGATGCCAGTGAAGTTCGGCGGATTATGCAAAATAAAACGAAAATTACCAACAATAAGCGACGCGGGGGTAGTGGTGGTGGCTTTTTCGGTAAGTGAAGACAATTCGTCTGGCAAAATTCTAATAACAGCAGACTTATGGTTAGTGGGGTTGTAGTTTCGGGGTAGTTTCGAGGAAGAAATTCTACCATCCCTTTACTAGAGCAAGCTTTCACTTAATTCAGATTGCAATACAATTTCTTCCTCGAAGGATTTCAACCATTAAAATCTTGAATTGAAATCGCTATTGATAACAATAACAATAATTAATATTTATTGTTCTTTGAAATAATATTTATCTATTGCTTTAATTTACAATTGTATTTTCTCTATTTAAGCATTGTAATTGTAAGTTAAATATTCGTTTATTATTATTATATTTTTGTGTAAATAAAATTTTATAATTCCTTTGGATTCGTTTTATTTACTCGGATAGCGTTCAATTCTTGATTTTAACAAATTTATTCCATTCGCCCAATATTTGTGCGGTTCAAATGTTCCAATTTTATATCAAATTTCAATCGAAATAAAATTCGTTATCAAACTAACTGAACCACAATTATATAGGTCATTTTATCCTGAGCTTTGATTTTCAGCTGAAACATTGTCCACATAATAATTAAACTAAATTTTGCTGCAAAATTTTGGAATGATTATTTTAAAAATTACTAGACTTGCCGAAGAGATTTAGTAATTTTTGAAGCATCGCGTTCAAAATTTTCTAACAGAAATTGCTTGTCATACTCACCACCATTGCGCTTATCAGTATCGGTAGCTTCCAATTTGTTTATCTTCAACCAGAAGGTTGCATTGTTTTAAAATTGCACAAATGTCGAACAAAGGGTAAGTCGAGTGTTATTAATCGAATTCGATTATCTAGAATTGCTTCAGCAGTTTAACTGTTTTGATTTTGGGGGAGTTCTGTTATTTTCAATTTTACCTAAAGTATAAATAAAAAAACTTGATCATCCAATATTATTAATTTATCGTGTATTGTATCCCGTACATAATCCATCGGTTGAATGGATTTTTCTAAAAATATACGCCATTGATCTATTTAAAAATACATCAATGCCATTGAAATGCAGGATCAATGAATCAATTATGAATCACCCGACAATAGAGCTATTTTTGTTTCATGAGTCGACACGAACTTGTAACTCTCCAATGCGGCATGTACTGAAAACTTCCTTCGGCAATTTTGGGCGAGAATATTTGCCCCCAGAATTTTGTAGCCGCATTTTCCCTATAAAATAATAGAACACATGCGTATAAAAAATGTAGTATTGCTTTTTGATGTTTATTTCTGACTTTAATATGTATGCGACTGTAGTGAAAATATGAAATTCTATTGAACTGACAGAATCATGAATGTAGCTTTTTTCTTGTTTTCAGCTCAATTCAAATACGTTCTATAAAGAATGTTGAACCGCCTATCCGATACCCCGGGGTGGATTTTGACATTTCACTGAAAGACAATTTTCTCTCCATCTTTGCAAAATTAATTAACTCCCATATATGAGGGATGTATTCGCTGTTTTTACCCCACAATCCCGAACATTGTTTTCTTTATCTTTTGTTTGCTCGAATCTCCCAAGTTTACCAGTTGTAGATAAAGTTGTTTGAAAGTTTAATTTTTTCCCCATGTATACTCTTTTATTGAGTTTGTTGTGTTGTTCTTTTTCTCTTCGTTTTCGTTTCGACTAATGCGAAGAGTCAATTGCTCAATAATTCGTTAACACTCCACATACAGGGGTAGCGAATTCGGCGGAAAGTTTACACTAATCAACTTTTTTTGTACATAGAGTTAATTGGGTGCCACATAGATGGAGTAAGCTCTGATTTAACTCTGCATTTCTATCAAAAACGTGGAGCTAAACGAGGACGAAGAGGTGAATTCTGCAATGTTTCTAGAAACGGTGCCTAACGTGTATAAATTCAATTATATCGCCTCGTTGAAATGCAACAATTGTTACAAAGATGAGACGGATGAAAGGATTAAATTCAAGCTGTCTAAAACCGTAAATTATCTGAACATGTCGTCGATTCTCCATACTTCAGTCGTGGATTTTCAATTTATTTGCAATTTCACTCGGCGTAGGTGTATCTACTTGTAATTCTTTATTTTGCTAAACAACTTTAATAAGTGAGTTGTCTTAATGACGAACAAGGTGGGCGTGTAGCGTCTACGGTATAGGGTTAAGATAAATCCGGTGTGTTAATAAAAGTCCTTCAGGAGCCGGCGCCGGCTTTTATCCCGGGCAAAGGGCGTGATATTATACTAGTCTAGTGTTGGACGTAGTAGTGGTAGAAGTTGCTAATAGGGCGTTCACCCTCTATAGTACCAAATATTACCGCTAGCTGACAGTAGCTCTACTATCGATTATCCTTACAGTTACGTCATACGGATGCTGTAATCTAGTAGGTGGCTGGAACGGTTACTATACTCTTATCAAAACTTTATACGGCCTAGACGAGCATTCTTAATTATTTACGTCCTTATTGTGCATTAATTATTTCGTGCGCGATAGATGTATGTATGCCGATTGTATCATTAATTTTACAATTATACTCTTCCTTTATGTAAGTAAGAGCAATTTCATTCATTTTTGCAAAGATAATTGCCATTTCTATTAAACATTCATACAATTACTTGAATTGGAATAAATGTAACTCGTTTTTACGCTAGAGTAACTAAAATTTTGCCAACCCGGTCCTGGTCTCTTCATCCCGATGGCGCTAAATTTGTATTATCCTTCACCTATCTTGAGGGATAAAATAATTTTTGATTAATGATACAGTCGGTTGCAGACCAATTTCTATGAGAATGGCGTGCATTTTCGCGTATAAATAAAGACAATTTGCATTGATAACGGTGCAAATATGTTGATACGGTGGAAAAATAAAGATAAAGACAAAGACAAGTGCGAAAAGACATCAAATCAGAAACAGAGCTCCACGTCGAAGAAGAAACGGAAATTTGGCCGCGAAGGAGGTAATTTCTTTATTTTTTTAGCGAAAAATTCGGCTGGAATTGAGGAATTCCCACAATTGGTTCGTTTTATCTCGAAAAGCTTTGATTAAATTGGCCGGTTTGTTGTTCCTGCAAGTTAATATCGCCATCTGGTGTTCAATTTACGGTTATTATCACTATCACTGTAGCATAAAATCCAACTGGTATTCTTACACCATTAGCAATTTGTATTTGGTTCATAATAGCGGTGATTAATAACACAATCTTTCATGATTAAAAATGCGCTTTTTACTGCTTTACAAATCCATTGTTTGAACGTTTATACAATTATTTATGATAAGATCTGGTGCTTTTGAATTGAAAATCGTCTTAAACGACGTAACGGTAGTGTTGATGGAACTTTGAGGGTGGAATAAAAAGAAATATTGTACGGTTTAATCACTACAACACCTGAAACTTTCTCGTTTCCAAAGATTCGCAACAATAGCAAAAATAAACATCTAAAACTAACTCTAGAGTTAGTTTATAAATATTAAGTAGAATTTATATAAATGGGCACGTACTTCTATTGGATTATCTATCTTCTTGTTTTACGAGTTTATCAATAAATCACAATTGTGGGTGTTCATTTCCAAAGCTAAATTATAAATGTTCCGAATTTCTCGAATTGTTTAATAAATTTGTAAGTTTGACAGTTTTCCTATTTAGTACACCAATTTGTTCTATTTGAAATATAATTTACAATATGTTGGTAAATTGGATAAAGTTGAATTTTAAAATATCAAAGCGATATCCGGTTTGATTTGAACTTTTGCTTGATTGCAATGTTTGAAAATTCTACACAACAATAGAGTTGAATTGATGCAAGTTGATTGTAGCTGAAATCGAAAAAGTCATTTCCATGGACGGATTAAATCCATTAACCAAATTAATTGATGTTTTATTTATGGAATGATTCTGAAAAACAGACTTTAAACGATAATTGGACGAGATCAAACAATTTTCTAATAGATAACTTTGGTGACTTGTCGACACCCTGAAAGACAAAACTACTAATAATAGCCTGAATTATTCCTGCAATTTCCATAATAAATTCCCAAAAAGTCATTGGTATTCTGCAACTATGTAATTAGTTAAATTAATGGGACCGATTCTCGTTGCTAATATCTGCAGCTACAATTTCATAGAGAATTTAAACCGTTTTTCAGGGGCTTTATTTTTGTAATTAACATAGTCAGAAATTATCATTTACACATCATCGAGTGCGGTGAACGCTATTGAAAGAATTCCAGACAGAACCCAAAGAATGCTTTTTAAACCAATAAACCGCAATTTGGTAAAATGAAGAAATATTCTTTAACATTATTCCCATTTAATAACTGAACCAATTAATTTCCAATAACTCCAACAGAAAAGCGACCACCTGGCGGTTTTAATCGAGAAAAAAACGTTTATAGAGAGAGCTTTGTATATTTGAAAGAGGCGAGAAAAATCACCTATCTGCGGTATATTTTCCACGAACATTAATTCATTTCTGTCGACTATTGTTCAGCTTAAAAGTTGAATAGGGTCCATATTTTCCGAGATCAAATTTGCTATAAACTGATGTAAATAGAAAAAAACCGTGCAGAATCAATAAAATTTACACAGCGAATCCCCAAACGCGCCCAACTACCATCCATCATTGTCTTCATGTATTAAATAAGAACAAGAAAAGTTGTCTAGTTCTCATTCATAAAATACCGAATGTTAAACAGAAAGTTGTTCGTTTGGAATATAAAATAGAGATTAAAAATTTTCTAAAGATGGAATTGTATTGAAAAACGAGGCGACAAGCAACGGATGTCCAATTATTCGCCGTTACAGTTGTACTGCGCTTAATTGAGCTTTTTATTGAATTTTGCATATTTGTTTCTGGAGAGTCCCAAAGGTCCATCGGACGTGTGATATATGGCGCCCTTGGGGCCTCCCTCTTATCTACACTGTTATACCTTTCTTCTATTAGAATCGATTGGTTTGCTATATAAAACAATTTACGAATGTTACTATCAATTCTCAAGTACGCAATGAAAAATATATTTTGACTGGTTGCGTTATAAATTTGGGTCGAGCACTCGGGACACGTCCCTATCAAATATTCATACTTACTCATTTATTTTAATGTAGAAGTTTATTTTTTAAGCAGCATATTCGGGAGCCACGCTAATCCTTCCACCATAATGGTAGATTAATTAGATTAACGTTGAATATCTAAGATGTTGGAGTATTTGGAATATTAGCGACGATATATTGGGCAATATTGTATGTTAGCTATTTCGCTAATTGATATTCTCATTACATTGATGAATTGCTACGTGTTGACGAATTATATTCCAATCTTGTGCTTTCATTACAAATTTACAATCTCCTTTGTATCGACCAATTTCCAGCGACCCAATCTATTATTGATGTTTTAAAACAATGTTAACTCAGATGCGTATCTCCGATTTGTAACAAAAGGCTACTCAAAATTGGCCTAATTCGTTTAGTACAGGCGCTTTTTCTTCGGTTTTTCCCCGATATGACAAAGTCCGTTGTTTTATGGAATATATCGGCCTTTTGGCGGCGATACTTTGTATATTACATGACCGTTCGTAACCCAGTTAGTTTATCCAGGTAGGATGTTGTTTGGTATAGGAAGGTTGGCTGGCATGCGCGAGGCCGACAACCTTTCCATCAGCGGGAGGCTGCGGATTGCCTACAACAGTACCGTAACACAACAGGTTAATGTTTAGTCCGTGTCGATGGTTCCTATAACCGATAAATTCTCAAAATAAATCTACAATTTCGAATAAATCGCGTTAATTTTAACCGCAAGTGATCGATTCAAAAGGGAACAAATACAACTAGTATTGTAATTTAACTCAATTAACTAGAGTGTATATTTTCTTAAAAACCTATAATTGAAAAACCAAAACGATAAAATTATACCTGCAATTATAATTTATCGTTTGCCCGGCGCATCCACCAAAAATCAACGCGTCAAATACACTAACTGATTTTTTTTAAAGAAATGTTCGTTTGGAGGCATTGCGTCTCTTTGGAAGGTAAGTCAAGTGGAAGCCTCATTAAAAATAATAAATAGAGAAAATATTTCTATGGGGTTTTTATTTTATGAAAATTTCCCCACAAAACTACAAATAACAGGCGTACACATCCAACTCGGAAAATCAAACTTCAATTTATCTAATTTGTTAAAATTCGTTATGCCTACAGGATTCTTTTTGTTTTCCGCTAATTAATTCAACAAAAATAAATTAACGTTTTATTTGATCATTATCATATTCGTTAAAACCGGTTTTATAAATTGCAACTTTTTCTGCTGTTGTTTTTCTTTCAGAAACTTCAATTAAATTCAATTTAATGATAGTGCATAGAAAAGTTGATTTAGTGAAAAGTATCTCGTTTGAACAGTTCTAACTAGTTGTGCGCATAGTTTTGTTGACTGTATAGTTAGTCTATTTACAATTATTGTCGTTTTATAATTAGACATTCCGTTAACGGTGATATTTAACAGAAAACTTGAATTTTAATTTGAGAAACCTTTGATCAAGCATGTTTCTCAACGATAATTACAATAAACAAACCTAAAATTAACCCAACAAACTTACAAGATTATATTTCAATATAAATATTGTAATATAGCAACGACAATTTGGCCTTACAATCGAATATTTGTGGAAAACTTCAGAGAAAAGTCGTGATTGGATTTACAAACTTGAAAAATCAATCAAGACGGTTAGAGAACTGTAAAATTCCCAAGAACGCGGGTTTGAAATCAAGCAGCGGTATCTTTAATATTCACCCCGATCGATTGAACTAAATTTGAGATAATTCAGAGAAAAAATCCGGTATCAATAAACGCTATAAATAATTAATGATCGACAATTACGCCGAATATTATCCAAAAATAACTCAATAAAAGTCAAATAGTTATTTCTTCCAGTACATCAAACTAATTTTAGTCGAAATTGTGTCTGTTTCTTGACAAGTCTGGCTGTAATATATCCAACTACCCGCCTTATAAATCAGACAAAAAAAAACGTGTACTGTATTTATGACAAGAACAGGCACTGGTATAAAAAATGATCACAAATTCATTTTTCTTGGTATTTTGTAATAAAGTCTGATAATTGAAAATCGGTAGTGTTGTACGGCAATTCTAGGCAGAAAATCAATTGTACAAGTCTTGAATTCAAGACGTGTCCTTTTACATTTCACGTACGCTCCCTACATACTATAATTTTTTTTTTACAACATTTATATATCACCTCTTGCCGGTGCTGTAATAAATAGGGCTCAGAGAGGACGGTTCACGTCCGCCAAGGCAACAAGACACACGGCCTCAAAGGACCGACAATATTTCACTGGAAATTGTAGTTTTCCATCTAATACCGGCGAAATCTTCAAGCATAATCTCCAATAATGTTGATAATAACGTCCATATTGGTTGGATTGTCGGGAACAATTACGCGCTTGATTTGATCGATGGCGATGGAAAACGTTGAAATCGTCAAATGTAAACAGGCAATTTGGGAGTTGAAGCTTTGTTTAAACTTGTAAATTTCTATTATTTGAATTGTCGTCGAAACTAATTGAGTTTTTCCAGTCTTATTGATTTACACCAACTATAAATCGGTCGTTATTGCGTGGTTGTTAACGAAATTGGACAACTTTCAGAATATTATCCTGGAGGATAATTCACTGGTTTTATTTGCTTTTTATTGTTCTTATTTATTCTAGTTGGGGTCTTTTAATCGACCAACAAGAAGTATTCAATTTATTAATAAAAAGATAGGAAAATTCTATTTTTATCGTTGTTTCGTCCACATAGAGTAAACAACAGCGTTTCCAAAAGAACGAGAAACCAATATAGTGCACGGTTTATCAATGTGTACTAACGGCTTTTACGAAGGATATTTACGCGTTTGCTACAAGAAGGATAAAGATTGTGCGTGATAGGGCACATTATTGTAGGGAAATTTTCAGTTTTCTTTTGACAGTCTCCAATTTCAATCTCGTGCTTTTTCGCATCTTCCAAACAAATAAAACGAAATCGTTCGCATTGAAAATAACTAGAGTTGAACTCGATCGATTACAAAATTCATTTAAAATTCATACAATCTGTTTATATTTATCTAAAATTGGATAATATATGCGTATAGTTTAGAAATAGTTAATGTCAGTAATAATTTAGATTTTTGATTATAAATATCGTCATAGAGCTTTACAGGTATTAGTTCACTACATTTTAACAACATTTACGATGGATTAAATTAAACTAGGGCTTTACTATGCTAACCAACTGATTTATTTAGAAAAATTATACTCGGAATTAGCGTGTAAAGCTCAGTTTAAATTAAGATAATCAAAAATAGTTCCTTTGTTGTCGCTTTTCCTGAGTCCAACAACACGAGTTTTAACTGATTTTTTGTGCCAACAATCCCGTTTATTACCAAAATACTCAACAATTGGGCTTTTATAAAGCCAGTAGTGGTGGATTTTAAAGCTGCCACTCAACCAGAGATTAAACACTAGATAAAGTTTGATTGGGTGAAGACTTCCAAACATGTTGCACGACATCCGACGACGAATTCGCCCGGTAGTCTATCAAAGAAACTTTCTAAACTATTAAATTTCATCGGGTAGCGGAACTTTTTACTATTTCCACTGATCACGATGGGTTTTTTGTGTAAATGGTAGAACTGGTATTACATGACATAGAAGAATTATGTGACCAGTGCTTCCGTTGATTTCCACCGAATTAATTTTGTGATTTAAAAAAACAATTTCGACTACAAACGAAATAGTTTATCGACTTCAATTTCCGTTATTGTTTTTCCAAAACTGTAGTCTTTTTAAAATATCGAGAATCACGAATAAAATATTTGGGCTTTCAAAAATAGGTTCGTTTTTAATATTCGAAGGTTGTTGATCTTTCTAGCGCAATTTCGGCTCGATAAACTGAATATACAAATATTTGCTATATTTTTATAAAGTTTCTCTCCTAGAACGTGGTGACAGACGTAAATTTATTCTTCTATCGTGTCGCCATACAAGCTCGAAGATAATGTACGATTAAACTTTTATAATAGAATTGTATACATCGAACATGTCACTGTCATTGTTCGAATAAATATTTCATATCTTGTTCTACTCTCGAGTCTCTTGAGATAGACGTAAAGGAATTATGTTGGAAATAGCCTGAAAGCTGCACAACGACTGAAGGTTAATGAGAAATGGGAATAAATGTAGTAATTTGATTTAAACATCAATAAAGTAGTTTCATTGATAAATGTTAACTTAATATTGTCGCATGAAGCACCCTAATGGTGCCGTTTTGTTTTGAAGTAGTGCTTAAAATTCGGGGTACAGTATTATTAGATGTCTATTTTTGAACAGTGAATTCCAATTTACGGCTTCCGTACAAATATGATATGATATGATATATTTTCCCCTCGAAATCGGCCTCTATTCCAACGTAATTTTTACATTAAGTCGGCTTATTATGGATGGAAATAGCATAGGACTTCCTTATTTAAAGAATTCTTGTATTGTTTTTCCTGTTAGCGATCTGTAATCTGTTATCAGGACGACAATATCGCCACCTGCGTGCAGCATCCTAAACCATCCAGGATTTGCAGGATTACAATGCCGAAAAAATCGTCGAAGATGATTGGAATTAACGTGTATGACACATATTTTGATATGATTGCCCTTTATAGGTTTCGGTAGATTTTATTCGATACTCATCTAATTTTCGTTTATATACGAAAAGGAATACTCTGAACGTCTGTCCCATTTTATCGACCTCTCCACAGTTGGGCGTCGACACTAAAACGTCGAACAACACGTTTTATATACAGATAGAGCAAAGAGGCAGTAGTCACGCGGCGGCATTCGCGGCATATAGTTGGATGGTAGTGGCGGCGGTGGCGGTGGTGGTTGTTTCTTATACGCGGTGCGCACCGTCTCGACGCTAGCCGACACGCGAATTGTGTAGGCGTTGTGGCGCACCCACTGGTTATCTTGCGGTAGCCGAAGAGAATTGACATCGGGCCAAATCCACAACCCCCAAATTAACAAACAACAATTGATATTTTTCAACCCCGGTTAATTGTTATAATAACAGCAGGAAAACGCAACAGGAGTGTATCCTTGATGAACTGCAATGATAACACTGTTGAATAACGATTTGAAATGTTGCTAACAAAAGCAATTATAGCGCCGGATTTTAATTTGATATTATCTAAATTTAGGTCGGATTTTGCGAAAATACCAATCAATTATTTCGTTTTAAATTAATTTGTTTGAATCGTTAGAGGTTGTATTTTTCGGATTTTAATAGCGGAAAATCAATCTCGACTCGTTCCGGATTTTTGCTTAATTGCACCGTTAATTGTATTATATCAGGTCGGTTTACTAAGTTTTCATAAGGGCGAAACGACTCGTACTTTTCCATCCTTCAGTATATTCCCATGTTGTTGTCCGGTCTCTGTCATGCGGTCTGCCCCAATTTCCCCAACCCTTGGATAAAATGTCAACGCTTAAACTCCATCAAATATTATTTAACTACCGTATTACCTATTAGATTGATGATTGTTTGTGTGCATCAAACAATACAAACATGAAATCAAGTGTTTGTTGTGTTGGTGTTAGTGCAAGGAATTGAAATCGACTGTGATTCGGGATATTGGCGGAAAATTTCGAATTTCCAATTAATTCCAACAATCACGACACATTCTAATCCATCATTATTCATTGTTGACAAAAATAAAATATCCAACAGACTTTCTTATTTAGTTGCGCCTGTTATTCGTGTGATCTTCAAACTTTATCGTATAAACTTAATAGAATCAACGAGTGTCACTTGCAACATCCGCTTTCAACTACATCTACACAGACACATTTTTAAGTCAATTTTAAACTAGAAACTGACAGGAAAGAACCGTTCTGCTATCATCATCATCATCATCATTATTATCATTAGCGTCATCGTCAACATGTGTTCCAGATGTAGCCGATGTTGCAGGAATAGCAACGACGAAGATGATGAGATCTCATCATCTGGGATATGTTCAGGTATTCGTAAAAAAATCAAACTCCATCCACAAGCCCCGTTATGTATTAATTTCATTCATTTATTCCTTGTGTATGTTTTGTTGCAGATGAGGAGTGGAGTGGCGATGGGAAATCGGGCCGGATGGCCTCTGGAAACGATAGCGGTGAGCATTTTTCAAACGAAAACAACCATAATTAGCTTAATTCGCCCCCAATAGCCTTAAACGCCGCACTTCAGTTGATTTTCTCAATGAAGCACTTGTCCGAGTAGTTAATCGATATTTGCCACTACCTGTCTGGTGGCTAGAACGGTTGGAAAATCGGAAAACAAACGGTGGAAAAAGTATAGTTGCGGTGAAAAAACCATAAATCACGCTACTATCAACATCTTTATTCAACTAGATTCGTCCGGAAGAAATTCAAAACAATTTCCGTTTGACCGTTAATTCTATCAATTTTCTAACGCGATTCCAGATTTCCGAACACTCGGTTTAGACGGCTGGAAGGGGGCAATTTTCGTGACAGATCAAATTTGAAATCAATTTAATTAGGAGAATTCTACGGGAGTAATTAAAATTCATCGAGAATGCTTGTCGGATCCCATTATATAACATTATAGTGATTCCTTGTTCTTCTTTTCTCTAAAATTAGATTCTGTTATTTTCTAAATAGGATGAGAACGTATTGTAGTGGAAATTTACATTCAACTAGGATAATCGAATTGTTGGATTTCCCAAAGAAGGAGAAAAACCAACTCGAAATTGTAGCTGGATTGTTTTATTTTTTCGTGAAATGAAATCAATTTCCACCTTATCTCGATGGAAATTTTATCAACTATAGAACAACTCATTTGCGTGCACATTAAAAGCTTTCCTTTCGTTCTAACAATTTAATTTCATTATGGAAATTTTATTTATAATAGTAACGTTACAATAAAATATATTACGATCATCAACTTGACTTTTAAACGGATATAAAAGTATACTGTAGCAAATAAAAATCGTGTTGCAATCGGACAATTCGAAAACATCCCCTGTTGTTCTTGATTTAACCGAAAATTGAATAATTGGACAGTTTTTAACTGTATTATTGTAAAATCAGACAAATGTTTAATTGAAGGTGCAGACTTTCGAATTTAATTAAAATTAAATATAAAACAAATCTGTTTTCTCACAATCAGGATAACTCTCCATATTCTATATGTAAATGGTGTTGCCTGCCTTCCAGGGGAATTATTCAACGGGCTCATAAATTCATCGGGGTTGTTTTATATTATCGGCTTTCCTGTGGATTTTCGAATATTTCCAAATTCGTTCACATTTACAAATATCCGTTATTGCCTTTTTTGTCTTCTGAATATTGTTGGAAATGCGAATGTGTTACAAATATTGCTCCAAGGCGTTTCGTTTCTGTTAACTTGAAAGAGGGTTTGGTTAGAAGAGGGATTCTAACAATAAATTTTCGCACCTGTCCAGCCGATTTTTCTTTCTAGATTAAATTTGTCATCTCGAGTCCTATCACAATTAATTTGTGTTCAAAATAAAATATGACAGAGTCTCTGGAATTGAGGAAGATTGCCCTATACTGCAACGGCAATGTAAACTAAAACACGTCTCAAAAGAGGATATCAACCCCTTATTTAGACTTCAATTTTACAATTTATTCCAAATTTGTTTCCAACTATAAAATTCTGCTCAATTTCTACTAAATCTTGGGATTTTGTCCGATTACATTTGCACATTTTTTAAAGAAAACCCTTTGAATAAACATGTTAACATGAAATTCTTGTTCAATTATTAATGTTGTTGTCTAAGAGGGCTTGAAGATTGTAACCACCGGGGGGTTATTCAGTTCTTGACGTGTCCCTGTGTTGGATTAGAATTAGAATTAGAGTTGAATTTGTTACTAAATCTACCTTATTCATCGATATAAACGACTGAAAATAGATCATTAGTAAGTTTGAAAATTGATCAACTGCCATAATGGGAGACAATACAGTGTCTGAAAACGGTATTGTTGATAGACTCTATTATAGCTAATGAAAATTTCAATTTTGAGCATCAATGGAATCATGAAACTATACATACATGATCCGATATATAACTATGTAAAGATAATTTCCGTTTAATAATCAGCGTCTAACTATAGTAATTTTCCGGAAATTATCTTTAATGGAAGAAAAATCGGTTTTCTAATTAATTTCAAGCTTGATAATGGCAAAATCCCCTAGTAAACATTGAATATTTTGTTAATTAGGCGACGCTATATCATGTACATCATGTAGACGGGTATTTTCCTACCTTTGAAAAGATAATTTATTGTTTCTGGTCGGTTGGAGTTTATTAAATTTTTGTAATATTCAAAATATTCAAATGAACAACAATAAAATTTAACCATGCCAACTTTGAAGTTTCCAAGCCTATCGAGTGAAAAGATTCCAGAAGCATATAGTGTTTCATTCTTTTCGCCAAGTCTTCCATAAAATTGAATCGATTGTATTCAAAATAAAAACAAAAAAATGTAGGAAAACCCTTAAATACTTAGTACACCAATTTCGTAATTATGGGGTAGTCTCGATTACTCTGTACAATTGGATATGTGTAGTGTACATGGGGTTGATCACCCCTTCAAAACAAAAATGTATGTGTACACACTACATATTTTACGATTTTATGTATGTATGTAAAGTAAAATGTATAAAAGGGGTCTTTCGTATAGTATTGACAAGTCGCTTGCGCGCTGGCGCCAGTCCACTATCTACGACACACTCCCCTTAGTTATCGTGTCGTAGTTTTAATCGGGAGAAAGAGAGAGCGTCGCGACGCCGACGCTATACATATATCGTCCACTAAATTCTAGTTTGTACGTATTCACTTCTTAAAACTTCACGCGCTTATTCATCTCTGCAAAAAGCATCGGTTATCTATCGGGACTTTTCATTAAAAAAGTGGTGTGTTCGATAATTTAACAAAAAAAACTTGTAATTTGGTGTTTTTTGTGTTGAAAAATCGATGATTTCCATTCGATATTCGGTGAGACACTTGCTATTTGAACAAAAACCATAAAGGAAAGCATCCCTTATGATTTATAATTATGATTCTATTAAACTGATATTTCCACTTGTTGAACTTTTAACAATAATAATATCGATTTTGTTAATAATTTAATTCGCTGGGATATCGGATTCGTCGCTTCTATTCCGAGGAATATTTATTGGATTGTCTATTTGGGAAAAGATCCATCGATTTATTAAAAATCAACCACGCCTATTTATTAGAATTCTGGCATTTTCGATTCATAGAAAACAAACAATTAGAAAATTTGTATTGTATGCGGAAATTCAATAATAAAGCCATCTACAATCTGAATAACAATAATTTCATTGTTAATTATCATCAAAAGCCATTGTTATGATAGCGTTATCTGTGAAAATATTTGAACAATTATCAGGATTTATAAAAGTCGACACATTTGTGATTAGAGGCGAATCAGAAATGCCAAATTCTCAATTGGAGATTCTCCAATTCGGATATAGAAGAGTCAACCCAGTTCTAGTTTTTGGGGCGCCAAATAATTATATAATTCTTTTATTTTTAAATATGACTCGATTAGATTAAACTTGACTTTGGTTTTAATTTTAGTCGTCTGGTTATTCCGATAAAGATTTCTAATAATTTTCTTGTAAATTTCAATCGAACAACCGATTTCCTTTCACATTCCTATTTCCCTTTCTATTTTCACTACCTATAAATTTCGTTGTAATCATTTTCCAACATGGTGATCAATTGTTAGAGATGGCAGTCATCGAGGTGAATAGGTCATTAGATAACCATTAGATTCGTTTATAATGTTGTTGTCTTTTCTTTTTTATAGAAAATTTCGATAGTCGATTAATTTATATGGAAATAAACGTTTCTATTTCGGATATAAATCACTGAGTTATTCATAATCCGCATTTTGAGGCACGCAGGTTAGAACAAACATTAAACTCAAGCTTGATAGATTAGGCTACTTAAAACAGTATCAGGTGCTTTTACGGTTTTTTCTTTTTGGTTAAATGCAACTACATCGTTTCTCTTTTACGAGTTTTAGTTTTTGCATGATTCATATAAGAGTAGAATTTCAAACACAATGATTTATTGATGGAAATCGATCATATATAAAGTGTACGTTCGCTCTTATTGCTTCTATTTGTACAAAACTTTAATTACAATCTTGAGGGCGATGTTAGTGAGTTGAAGAACATGGAAATAGATAGTTGCATAAGCGGAAACCACAACACAACATGATTGCACGTTATTCCGATTGATCCTTTTGAATTAGTGCCACACCCCTTTCGTTCCATCAACACACAGATTTGTGAAGTTTTAATAAAAGTTGAGTTATGACTCGAAGTTTTGATGATGTTTATAAAGAGTGGTGAGTAAAAGAGGCAATATATACAGGGAAAAACTGTCGCATTTCCCCGACCAACTTTAAAGTGGATAGTTCCGTCTGATAGAGTCCCTAAATCAATATCCGGCATGCAACGTTATGTTGAAAGACGGCAGAAAGCGGCGTCGTTTTCGGTCGCCGTCATCATCATCACGATCGGCTACGTTAACGTTAACTGTACAGACGGGACTATTTCCTGTTTAACTGGTGTTCGTCAAAGGGGAGACAGAAAATGACGAAAAAATCAAATGGAATCTTTCGGAGTAAATCAAGCAAATTTGAACGATGAACGGAAACTAATTTGAAAATCGAAGATTATGTATGAGTTTGTTCCGGTGCTTATTGTGGTTCCAGTTCGGTTTCGCATGAAACGAAGCTCTGAAATTTATGCAAAACGGCAACCACTGATGCGGAAAAGTCGCATTTGCATACGATTCAAATTTTGTCTTGGCGACCCATTTTTTCGTTCAATTTTTAACCAAATTTCTCCGCAACAATCAAACGATCACCCGAAAGTGTAACGTAATTCAATTCCTTCAACATTAGTCATCAATTTTAACATATTCTGCATTTATTTTGCGTTTGAATTTCGATTAAAATTAATTTTGCAAACTTGGTAGAGTTCTTCGGGAAGTTCTCTTGCCTTGTATTAAAAATTAAAAGTTTCCCCTAATTAAATTCCAAATGTCCTGCCATTGACAGTTGTTCAATGTTGTTAACAATAACTGATCGATTCTCGTTCATCTATTAATAAGTCGAGGAATTTATTTAATTTTCAAATTGTTTGTAAACTGTTTAGTTTGATTGCGATTGTATTTGATTGTGATAACGTTTAAAATTGCTGCATCTCGAGTGATTGTACGAAAATGTAAACGTTGGAGATATTTGAAACTGGGAACATTGAAATCAGATATCTAGTCACTAGGTTTAAAATAAAACCAGAAAGGTTTAAATGCACATGTGGATTTCAAGTCTACACTGATGGAAAAACGAGAGAAATTTTGAATAATTCTCCATCTCGAGGGCTTAACAAAATTTCTTTCTGCATGCGATATTAATAAAATTTTACGGCTCAATCGCTCAGTTTCTCATTTTTAATTTTTCTCGCAACAATATCGATAAGACAGTTTTTCACTATAAAAATCTCGTCAGGATTCCATTATAAAAATCTCCACACTTCAATCCACATGTTTTCAAGCTTACAATCCACTCGATATGTCGGTAGTCGTTGGTGTCGAAATTGAGAGGTTAAAATTAGTAATTTTATTGCATGTCGTCTTATTATAAACAAGCAGTGGCTAATTAAACTTTCAACAACAAGTCGAGTTGAATTCTATAATTTATTAAATCGATGACAAGTATTTAAACAAGGTACTAGAATTATTTCTGCCCCATTCACTGCGATATTTTCACTAAAATGACTGGTCATTTCAAACATTCTGAGACTAAAGTCTTTTTTAGTTCAAATAGCAATGGTTGGAGAGTAACTTTCGTTTAACAATAATCAATTATCATCGCAGATTTACATTCCATTTCGGCCAAAATTCGAGACGATAAAAGTTGAAAGTTTATCCGCATCACTACTAGAATTGTGCTCATTTTGCCTTGGTCTTGGATCCGGCAACAATTTAATTTATATCAGGTTGCAATTACACAATAAATATCTCATTCCCACTACATCTGTTGTTTTCTGAATTTACTACTTTCATTCGGGTGTAAAACCACAACGGATACGTTTTCCCCGTTTGGTTTATTAGCTTGCAAAATCCACATTGCCCACGATTTCCTCTTCGGAATCAGTACGATTATTTTCTAGAATCGTTTATTTTTACAACATTTGAACGGCTTCCGAGTTTTTCGAAAAATGAGCCCTGTATTATTTTTAAATTCGCATACTTGTATCTAGTTAGTAAATTACATTGCGGCTCTATTATTTATTCGAATGCAGCATCGCATATGTATATCGATCCCATACAAAGCAACCATCAAGATCTTTATCGCACAATATCCATTTTTCATATAATATTACAGCGAATTTGTCGAAGAAAACGAATAAGAAGAATCGCCGCAGGAAACGTGCTCTAATATTTCTTGTTCATTGTATGACAGTTTTTGAATTTCTCAGAATTCAGTTGTTTAGCGAAAATTGAATTCTATCAACTACAACAACACAAAACGTTCTATTTCTTCAACTGCTGCCATCGAAAGCGATGTTTTAATCAAGCAAAGTCGCATTGTTTCCAGATAAACGAAGTTGACTTTAGGTATATCGATTGTACTCGAATTTTTGTGGTAAACAGAAAATTGTTAAAACTCCAATTATAATACGAAGGAAACGACATTTATATTAACAATGATATTGGCTTAAATCCATGTTTAGGTGCATTTCAACGAAAAACTGGATCCGTTGACATCATCAAAATTTCTGTTCAAAAAGAGAAGTTTAATATTTCGAAACATCAATCTTGTTTGGAAAGAAATCGAATCAGTTCGAGATGCTCTCGATATTAATGGTAGAAGACATAAATAGTATCTGTTTATCGTCAAGATGCAAATAAACTATTTTAATAGATGCATGTGTAAAAACATGAAAACCGTCTTGTAAAATGCTTTCTATTTAAAGGCCTCTTTTGGTGATTGCTGCTTGTTATAGCCATTTGGGAGACACATGTTATTAGTTGTAGAATTTTATATTACCTGTTATTCCAGCTATAGTTTAAAAATTTCCATTATGGCCGCTTTTTTGGTGGAAATTTCTAATTAATTCTCATAAATTCGCCATCAATTATTCATCACTGATTTACATAATGTAAGGAGCTTTTATCGTTGAATATATATTGCGAAAGTTTGTGTGCACATTCATACATCCCTCTATAGTATAATTCAATCGAAATTTGCATATTCGATTTGTTTATTTTAACCAAAATAGCAACTCTTTAGAGTCACGTAGAATCTCGGTAAAGTCTTATAATATATCTTATTGTAACGCAAATTTACTCCGTTTAACAACACAAAACACCCTATCTTTAACAGTATCACAAGACCATATAGCAGTGGAATTTTTTATTTAACAATTTTATAGCAAATCCATTTAACTCCTCTTGTCTATTGATATAACTGATTGTACGACAACCCAGTCCTGTCTCGTTTGACTCGCTCCAATCCAATTACAAACAATAATTCAATTGCTTAATTGTAAATGGAACCGTAGCTAATTTGTAAAACGAAATTAAACTTAAAATTGATTTTAGAATTGTTTTTTTCATACATGATAAGAATTAATGTTGATTGATTCTAGGCCGAAGTGATAATGAAAGTGAAGTGAGAAGCAGCAGTAGTAGAAGTCGTAATACAAGACGTGACGACCCTAGAAGACACACATTAGGTGGTGATCAACAATATTTGGGGATGGCAGGACAGGGTGGACCATTATCACGAACTATGGACCTTGAGGTAATTATTCTAACATTGATTTGAAGTCTTGTTGTAATAATCATTGAAAACTGTTAGATTTAGAAAGGAATTCTTTCTAAATTACATGCACATCTCGTTTTTGAATTCCGCATCGTTTAAATGATTGTGTAAAATGGAGATTATGATATTTCACGTGACTAACATACTCATCTTTGTTAATTTCTTGTAGAACATGCAGAACGCATACTTGCGGCCAATTTCTTTGACTGCAAAGTTAATTTAGTGTGACATTTTTATTTATCGAAATAAGGAATGTTCCTTCTATATTTTACTTTTAAATTTTGCGCTATTAACTGTTCCTTCTGATATTTTATTATATTGTTCAGTTTAATAGATACTAGTATTCTTCAAAATTATTTAATCTTGCGTTCACTTAATTATAAAAAATTTTCAAATTTACCGCCAATATGATTTAGTACATTTGTTTAGTAACTTTTTGAGTGAATTGTGTAGTGGTGGCAATAGTGTGAAGAAAAAGTTACTAGAATACGCTAGATCATTTGAAAATTTATCGTTTTATTGTAAATAATATTATTTTTAATATTTAACAACTCAATTACCTCAAATAATAGAACATGAACGGTCAATATTGGTAAGTTTTTGGCGAAAACAGTTGTTGGTACAATTATAACAATTGAGGTTAGTTTACATTAAAAAGTTAGGCTATGTAATCTTGACCGTACAATAAATAGGAAGTGCGAAAAATTTGATCATTCCTCGTTTAAAAATAGACTACAGACGGAGTCGGTTTTTATTTTAGTACACAGTTTGTGTTTATAACACGATCCCGTTTTTACTCTGCTGAACAAATTTTTACGCTTATTGGGAAGCGGATTTACGAGTATCACGTTTCAGAGGAATTAACAACAGGAACCGAGTCGAGTATCTTGAATTTACTATACAATTGGGGAAAAGTACAAACTAATTTCTTTATATAACATAAATTCCAACGAGTGAATTTTTAGAATTTTTATACACTCCGGTAATTGTTATAAAAACACCCATGTAACGCTTTTCTAAGTTACGAATGGTAACAAGAATGTGTTACAAACCTTGCTAAATTTAGCGAAATATTCAGAATACAAGTTGTAATTCATAACGTACGATTTTTTGTATATTAATCCGAAATAAGGAACAAACGGACTATTTAAATAGCCACCAACATGACATCACTATTTCAATTACTGTTTATTAATAATAATAATAATGATGATGATATCGCTCAGTTTTGTTTCCATTTCCCATACAGACGTCGAGTTTTTAATTAATTTAGTCGAGAAAATGTCATCACAGAGCCTAGTTTCAATACCGCCACAATTAGAATTAAATTCTCGTTCTATACCATTATTAATGAATAAAACTAATCAAAAGAGAATTTTACATCAATTAAGCGATACAACATTCCCAATAAATCCGAATCGTCCCGTTAATATTAAAATTTTGTTACACGCCGCTTCTGCTACCGATAAGCAGATGAGTTCGTCGTCTAGCCGACCGAGGAAGGTAAATTTCGTAGTTTTTCCATTATTGTATCTGTACAATGTAGAAATTTGAAACAATTGGGGGTTGTTATTTGTTCGTATATTATTAGAATTGATTATTAATTGATATTAAAGGGTCAACCACGTGGATATCCGCCACCAACGAATCCTATGTTGTTTGATGATGATCCTGGAATTATGTCAGAAGTGGAAACTAGTTCGACGGGCTTTCGGAGAGGTGGTAAACAAAGAAGTTCGCTACCTGTAGTTAGAACACCAAGTAAAACTCTAGAAAGGCCATTAGGTGAGTTTTATTTAGTTTAATTATTATTGTAAATGTCCATATAAGATGCGAACAATTCTTGTAAAACAGGTCTTGTATTTCTGCAATATCGCAACGAAACTAAACGGGCATTATTACCAAATGAGATTACATCAATTGATACAGTGAAAGCTTTATTTGTACGTTCATTTCCAAAACAATTAACAATGGAATATTTGGATTCGCCAAATGTTAAAATTTATATCCATGATTCATCAAAAGATATGTTTTATGAATTAGAAGATTTACGTTCACATTTGAGAGAGATACGTGATCGGTCTGTTTTACGTTTATTTGAATCGGCTGATGTTTCTGGTGGTCTACCAATGGCCGGTATTGGAATTGCCGGCGGTATTGGACATTTTGAGGATCCCAGTTACTTCTCCGAACCAGAATTCGATTCAGAGTACCAACATCAGCACATCCATAAGAGTAAGGTAAGCCAATTAAATTCGATTTAACTAATTTATTCATATAAATACTAAATAATATTGATGACGATGAAATGGGATTGGGGGGAAAACATAACAAAAAACGAGTTTTAATAACAAGCGGAACATTAAAAGGCCTTACATCGTGATATAGCTGGTTGGTAGAAAGCGCCCGAATAGAGTTTTTTCGGTACACTCCTCCAACCAAAAACTAAAGCCTTACCGAACGGTTCTGGATCACAATTCGAACAAATATTCATAACGGCTTGTACTTCAGCTTCGGCCGGTTCACGTTCATCATTCTGTTTTTGTTGTTCAAGTATCGGTTGATTATCACCAATTCCAGCTAAACCAAATAAAAGACTTTGGTCTAATGTAACTCTAGATGCTACACCGTCATCGATAATTGTACCACCACTTAAAAATATTTCACGTTTCTTCTGTTTAATTACTGTATCGCCTTCTAAATTATCGTTTGATTGCCGTTTAATTTTTTTGCTAATCTTATCGCCAAATTTCGCTGTTTCTTCTTCGATTTTTTCATTGCCACGTTTGAACAGTTGATGGGGTTCTAGTGGTCTATCGATAAATTGAACATTTGCTGGATTAACTAATGATTGATGTACCAAACCACTTCCACTTTGTGGTTGTCTTGGTGGTAATGGTAGAATTGGATTACCTATACCGAGAATGTTACTCTGACCACCGTTTACAATCGATTGTTGTTGTTGTTGTTGTCTTGTTAATTGTTGTGTGACTAAATTACCAACGAATTGTCCGTTAAGATATTGGGCATTAAATTCTTGCCCCTGTACGATTTGTGGTTGGGCTGGTGGTTGTCCACCGGCAAAATTCAATCGTAACATTGGATTAATTTGACCGCCAGTTAATAATGGGTGTGATGGTAGGATGTTGGGTGGTGCTAAAGTCGGTGATGGTGTTGTGATTTGATTACCGTTATGGTCGTATTGATGGGCATGATGGTGTTTATGATCTCTATGCGCTTTACCAGCTGTTAAAGCTACATTATAAAGTTGCAACATTGTTATTTCCCCTAACATTCCTCCAGAACCTTTAGGGGCATCTTTTCCTTCATAAAATCCACCACCCAATTGAGTTTGTTCTTGGCCGGTAATAGCAATACCACCCGATGGTATAACAAAACCAACAAGCTAAATTAAATTTCAATCAATAAAACAAAGATAATTGACAACAAAAATTACCCTATTGTGAAAGCCGCGTCCGACACGTTCGGCATTTACCCATACTTGCCATTCACCAGTTTTACCATTCCAACTTTCACATGTATGATACCATTTATTTAAACGTAGAGGGTAGTTTAAACGGAACATCGTTTGCCCTTCTACCGCTAAACTAAAATAACTTGAGCGTTCCGTATTTGAAATCCATGCAGAGATGGCTTTTGGTTGTCCATCAACTATAAAAAAAATATATTAGTTTGTATCGTGATAGTAATTGGTTGTAATTCGTGCATAATCGTTTGTAGATTATTGTTAGGAAAGTTGTTTTGTTAAATAGTTGGTTTTAGAGGGGGGCGCTCAATCAATAGGGGGGCCTAACCATAAAAGTGAAATGAGACTAGATGTTTAAATTTTATCTGTTATTAAATTTCGTTTTATTTGTCGAATAAACTCACCTGCATAGGAGAATATTGGATGATCGTTACTGTGATTGTAGAATTTACTCCAAAAGCACAATGTGAATTCTTTCATTTCTGGTATATGAGTTTTATATTGAATATATTGGAAATATAAATCTTGAGTAAAACCGACTTTATAAATTTCACATTGATCACTACCACTATTACCAACATTGCTATTTCCATGGATTATTGAGAAATCATAATTACTACTACCACTACCACCACCGAAACTTGGTCGTGGAATTATTGGTAGTGATTTAATTCCATCTAAACTTTCAGGACGTAGAACCGGATACCAATCATCGTCAACCGTTAATATTCCATTGAAATAAGAGAATATTAAAAGAATTGTTAATACGTACATTTTCTTCATTTCAAATTCAAACAGCAGTTGGCATACTGCAATCAAACAAATATAACTTTAAAAAAACTTTCTAACTGGATGCTATATCATATTAACATCAAATACCATAAAGCGTAAAGTGTTGACTTAATAATGATTAGGTTTGTTTGAAAAATTAGACGAATCAACCAGTAGCGTAACGGATAGTAAATCACAATGCTGTTTGGATAGAGATTTATATAGAGCTAAAGCTTTAAGAGGGGTAAGCGGTAAAAGTTGTTGGGTGACATTAAATTTGTGTAAATTGTAGGATTTCTTAATCAATCAAAGTGTCGATTATTTATATTTTCGGACACGTGTAACACGCATATAAGTATGTATGTATAAATCACTGTTACTCAAATATTTCTAACCGGATTAACAATTGGCTAAATTCATCTAAATTGACATCAGCGACCCTGAATATATCAAATTTCTTTGATTTCTTTGTTTCAAATCATTTAGCGATTATCCAATTGGATTTTTTAATAAGTTCATTTACCTTCAAAGACCTTCAATTTCAGCCACTTTCATTTATCAAACAATAATTAGATTAGTTGTAGAATTGTGAATAAAGAGCCTACGATTTAACTTTCAAATTTTGGGTTGATAGCCGGGTTAAGATTATACTATTGTAATCGTATCAAATTTTACGCTCCACTAAAACTTCTCTATATTAGGTTGTAACTATCATTTTCCCGGATTTAATCCGGATATTTCGAATTTTGGACACTTGCAATTGTAATTTGAATGTGTGTTAATCGGCGCCTTTTCTTACCCCAATTGGTTCGTATCGTTTGGAAATTTATGGGTTAATATTTTCGTGATGTTACGCCACTGTTTTCACAATTGACCGGCATTTTAAAAAATCGGCTTTCAGTATTGAAAATAATCGAGTTTTATTATAAAAAATATATACGATTTTCCTCTTAATGTAATTAAAGTAGTTGATACTAAAATAAGGATAATTGGATGAAACCTACATTTTAAAATAAATTTGATATGTAAAAAGTATCAATTCAAGGTAAAGTCGTCTGGTTTCAATTCTAATGTTACAACAAACTTTTCAAGTTCATTAACGTTGTTTCTTTGTAGTTTTTCGACAATTTCGCTTTTACTTGTTTTTAAGTTTGAAATAGATCACTTTATACAAAAGAAATCCCATCGTTATCGTTACAACCGCACACGAAGATTTATCTTGAAATCTGAAATTATTTTGTGTGAGATGAATTCTTCTCGAGTTACACTTTTACAATTTGTGAATCTTTGATTGTTGTAACTTTCGTTTTAATTAAATCGCCAATTGTTAAAACAATTAGTCTTTCCTGCAAAATTGTTTATATAATTTTAACCGTGACTTGGTATTTATTTGTTTTATAATAATTTCTAAACAATTCTATAATTTATTGCAACAATTATAGCAAAAAGATGCGGTATTGTAAAAGTGTTGTAATTTCTCCATTGTAATTATTTTTGCAGTAAAAACAAACGTAAAATTCAAATTGCAAAATTGATAAGATACGGAAGAGAATCAAGGTAACCAATTGTGCTAAGATTGTTTTCCATAATTATTTATATAATTATATTTACACACCTCGATCAATTCAATTGAAACGGTTATCGATAATTAAAAATACATTCGTTAAAAGAAGGCGATTTTTAATTCGTTATATAAGGCGCCTCCACCATTTTTACTCTATTACTTACACTTTTTATAACGAAAATTATCAGAGGAAAAAAGCGAAGAAACTCAATTTCGATTTTATGGCAACAAATATCGTATACACTTGGTAGAGGTTGAACGAAAACTGTGTGTAAAGAGATAGTCCTTTTGGTTCCACCATACAAAACACCATGTCTTGAGTCTCGCCGAAGAGATATAAAGAGTGGGATTGCCGTCACTTTCCCTTGATCTCACAATATTGTTATGTTATTATTAACAATTTATAACATTTATGAATCATAAAAACTATCAATTCAAAACTAATCAACTATAATTTTATTAAAAATTTATTGGAAAATTTTACGAGTGAAAATTTATTGGAGAAATCCGCTAATTTAGAAAATCGATAGGGGTTGAAAGATGATTTACTATTTGTTTATAACAATTTTACAGTTTAATAAGAGAAAATTCGTTGATAATTCATTACTAGTAAATTGTTAATTCGTTAATTAGTAAAATGTGTTAATTATAATATTAGATAATCTCTATCGACCGGAAATTAATGCGTAAGAATTTCACCAACATAAAAGTCAAGTTCATTTTAAGCTAATTGGTGAAACAAATCGTGAAATTGTTATAGAAAGTCATTTTGTTTTAGTTTTAATCGAATTTTGGGTGTATTTATTCTCTTTTATTACCTTTTCAATTAATAGATCCGTTGTCTTGTCGTCTATA
Organism: Hycleus cichorii; assembly: GCA_013841215.1. Taxonomy (NCBI): domain Eukaryota; kingdom Metazoa; phylum Arthropoda; class Insecta; order Coleoptera; family Meloidae; genus Hycleus; species Hycleus cichorii. The sequence goes on along the minus strand of JACDRQ010000092.1, from coordinate 88,766 downwards.
CTTGAATTATTTGACTATTGATAAATTCTACTTGTAAAATCCTAAATTACTTTCCAAACATTGATTTCACATGCAAAAATTTTCGAAATTTATCTACGATGAAATTAGAAATTGTTAATTAAATTAAACAAGACATTCTTCTAATCTCATAAATTCCAAATGTTGTTGATCTATCCAACATATTTTCCGAATTTTCTTCAGTTTTTTGCCCCTTGTCTTACATAAGAAAATTCTAATGTAGATAGTTTCTCCGTCTATCAAGCAATTTTGTTGCGAATATCGGGGATTTAATTGGAAATACAATCAGGGTAGAATATATTTGTATGTTTCCTATTTTTTTCTATGTTGTTATTCTTATGAAATAGAGACTAGAAAAAATGCGAATTTCTCTAGAGATTTGGAAGATTTGCAAATTGCTTATATGACCTGAATTCTACAAATAAATCCGTATTAAAAATAAACAATAGTGTTGCACATTATGAGATCATCTCCAGATAAATCTTGAAAATGATCCATAGGAATTATTACCGGAAATAACCGTTAATATCACTTTTTATTCAATTATTTAATAATTATAATTAATCTATTTGAAAAGCTGCAACTTTCTCATTTCTTACAATTATTTCAAATATGATAATTGTTAACAAGTTTTATACGTTCAACAAGATACGATAAACAATAATTGTCATTTGGTTAAAATTCAACTGGTAATACTCGAATTTCATATTAACTTTCATTTCCTTTTCGTTTTGTTTCGACGAGAAGATTTAAACAAACGGCAACACCAATACAATGTTGATTCCAAATTGTAGTAATTAATGAATTTTTATTTTCTTCAATGGCATGATTTCTCTTCGTCTGTCTCCTCCAAAAAACCCACAATACGGTAAATGTTTCTTTTATAATTTTCAATAATTGTCGAAACTTTGGGTTTATGTGGAATTCAGGGACACATTCATCCGCCTATTGATGACGGTTATTCTCGAAAAATTACAAAAACAACTTCTCTAGAACCATTTATTAGACTTGTTATGTCATTTATCCATATTTGCAATCAGGAACGGCAACCACACCCGATTTTGAAAGAATTTTATTGAAATATTGAATGAAATTGTATTGTTTTATAGAAAAAACTAATTATGTGAATACCAATTTATTATTTATTTGGACTTTGAAATCTTGTAATAAAAATGACAATATGTGCATTATTTGTCAACAATTTAGAAAAATATACCATAAAATATGCCCTATACTTTCTCCAGAATTGTTGCGAAATATTTAATGTTATGGTTTCTAATATGTTCAGTTACTTTAGCCACTCTAGAGAAGAAAAGAAAAAAGGCTAAAATACGCCTGATTTAAATGTTAATCCATGCAAAGACATTTCCACGTACACACCTCCACTTTTCCTTTCTTTCACATACCAGTTGTAAGTAAACAAAAATAATATTGACTTTGATCTTGCTTGTAAAGTGAGAGTATCAATTATTATCCACATTATTTCTTTCACTATCTACAATTAAAGAATGATGTAATCTCAACGAAAATTGAACTCGAAACGGTCTAGACGAAACTTTTGTAATCTCAATAATATCCCCCAATCTTTACAGATAATTTACAACACAAAGTGAAAGGGCCATATCTGTCTAATTAATTGGTAAAATTAGTTTGTTGATTTTACGTAATTATTGTGATGCAACTCGATCAATATCCATAATTAGATAGGAAAAAATTAAATTAATCTCGTATGTTAATACGAATTTATTCTCTTGTAATATCGAAAAATGCAAGTAGAGAATTTCGTAATTATTACAGGTATATTTTCATCTTGTAAAGGGGAGATCATTAATTTTTCTTGTTGCAATCTGAAGAAAGTCCGCCGATGCAACAGTAATTATATAAGATTGTTCTAATGAATCGGATCTTTATTGTGGGAAGTTGAAATTAGAAGGATATTAAATACATATTTATAATGGTTATTGTATGTTGGCTTTTTATCATCAATCTTTATTGTTGTTTTCTTTGGCTTTATTCTTTTTTAAGTTGACGAAAACGTAGGATTTAATGAATATTTATTAGAGTTTATTTGCAAATCTGGCTCTATTATAATACGCGTACTCATTAATATTTATCAATTATAAATAATCAAAACTATCAAATATTTGTTCTACACTAAAAAATTATTGCATAACTACAATCGATGAGTTTGTAGTTATAATTTGATTTATTACCGAATATACAGTGGTGTATAGTGGGTTGCATAACTTTAAGCTTTGCTTATGCAGTTTGATTTATGTAATAAATATCTGTAATACTACAGAGCTAGCATAATTTTCAGCTTATTGTGGAATGTAATTACCAAAAATTGAATATTATTTAATCAAAATTCCGATTAAATTTAGAAAGTGTTTACTTTTTTTCTGGGGCTGCACCTACCTAAATAGTCCCCAAATTATAACCGGTTATTATTTAAGAATATTGTTGTACACTCTTAAATAAGTCCAGATCAATAATGTAACAACTAAATGAGTTGTAATAAAACAAGTTCAGATATTATCGATTATAATAAAAAGTTTATTATAATTATTCGGTAGGGTCCTACTAGTTTTCGCTAGTCCAGTCGTTGTGTTGTGTCATGAATCCACAGGACCCTACTCAAGTCTCAAAGGATTTCTTATTAAGAAAGCAATTCGACCTGTTGTAAATGGGGGATAGAGGGGTAATAAATTTGTAAAGTTGTCACCAACACATGTTGAAATGTAAATGGTGGTTTCTAAATGTTTGCTCTTTGTATCTGACTGTGATAAAGTCGACTTGTTTGAAACAGGTAAATTTGAAATTCTGCTGTTAATTTTGCAATTTTCTCGCCCCAATAAAAGAAAATGAACGGTAAAAAATGTGGAAATATAGCATTAAAATCCGGCCCAGTACCTATTATAACTCATGCAAAACTAAGACCTATGTTTCAATTCCCAATTGCCAACATTGTATGCGCTTACTTTACCGAATACGAATGGAATTTTAAATTACAATGTCTATTAGAGCATTTTTAAGTACTTGATTATTTCATTTTTGCATAATAAAATAATTTATTTACTAACACTAATAATACTTTATTTGTAACTAGGTATAGTTAAGTACTCGCATAATGATTGGGAATAAATAGTTATTCTATAAGCGTTTCTACTCTTTAGCGGATCGAGATTTTTGCAATTCAATTGCCAATTTATATCCCAATTCTGGACGTCTATCAGACCCTTCTACCATAGCTTTAATCTGATCCGATTTCACAACAACTCCATATTTCTCCATAATTGAGCTTTTCGTTTTTGCAATATCCAATAAATCAACACCACGACAACAATCATCAATTAATATTGTACGATAACCAGCACTGAGGGCATCTTTTGCTGTTGCAGCTGAAATATCGTAATTATTATCATTATTTTCAATTTAAATTAATTGTTTTTACCAACACAAACATCATAAGCTAGTCCACACACGTACACATCTGTAATGTTGCGTTTTTTCAATTGTGCATCCAATTTTGTATCAGTTAATTTTTGATTATCCCAAAATAACGAATAGGAATCCACTTCTGGATTAGTGCCTTTATAGATTTTCGTTGAATTCTCAACAATTTTCAATTCAGAATGTAATTCAGCACCCCATGAATTCTGTACACAATGTTTCGGCCATAATCTCTGTTCCATTGGTGGTACACTATCGAAAATTACAGTATCGTAAACTTGTGCTTGTTCAGCTTTAACTGGACTAGTTTCATGTAATGGCCGCAATAATACATTATCAATAAATGATACATGATCATTTGGATGCCAATCATATGAATAGAAGACTATATCGAATTTGATATTAGTTAATAATTTATTGATCGGTTCGATTACATCTTCACCATTTTGTTGGGCCGGACAATTCGATATACTCAAATTGCCCGATATAAAATCGTTTTGTACATCAACAACAAGAAGTGCCGCAACCGGTTTTGCTATCTAGAAACATTTGAAGAATCAAAACTATCAAAAAAACGATATGAAACAATTACAATTTTAATCCAACGATGCCAACAGAAATTGAATTCATTTTTATCAATGAAACCATCCGATTTATAATCGAAAATTGTAAAGATTTCACGTAACATTCCATCATCTAAAGGATAAGTTTCGCCATTCGAATCTCGGAACAATGAGCAACATAGTAACTTGAATTCGTCGAAACTTAACCGAGTATCGCTGAAATTTGAGGAATTTTCATTAAAATCGTTCGAATGGAACATCTTCGTCGACAATTATCTTGAAAATTCGATTCTTATTTTAAAATTTCCAATTATTAGGTAATTCGATTCTATTCAAAAATTTTACAATATCAAGCTGATTCATCGTTCTTGAATCTTAATGATTCATCTTATCTTTAGTACGTTTGAGAATTGGATAACTTATGCTAATTATAGAAAAAACTTATAAAAATTTAATGAGGATTTGAAAAATTAACACGACTATAAATAGAACTGATCAATATATCTGCTTTTCTATTTTATAATCATTTTAAAGCTCCTATTTTGAAGCTGTAGCATTTTTTAAAAATCTATCGTGACCTGCATTACAGTCGTTTGTTGAAAATTATCAATTTCTTGAAACAATGCAACGTAATGTTTTAATGTTATAGAACTATCGGCGATTATAATTGCGCTCTACTATGTTATCGTGATATGTTGTAATGAAAATCGATCAAAAATACGGATGTTTTGTTGCTTTAACCTTTAACAATTTCACGGTTCAAAGGTGGCCTTTTACATAATTGCATTCAACAATAAATTGACGAATCATCAATGTCTGTTAATTTGGTAAAATTGTTAATTTATTATCAAATTAATTAAATCAGATTTCAAAAGTTTTAATCGCAATAACCTAATTTTATGATAAAAAATTTATTATCAATACAGAAATTTATTATCGTGTAGTTCAAGGATGTTGTAATATAGTAAAGCGCCAAATTTACGATTTCGAATCAAGTGTATTTTTGTTTGTATAAATTTATATTTGTAAGTTAGCCGGATATTTTTAGGGGAAATCCCGTTGAAATTTCGGCGATTTCTCCTAATATTGATATTGATTGATAACGTAATAACCTTGATACATATCGATAATAATTAGAATAATAATAAATTACCCATCTTTATCAAATGCAATGAAACAAGCTTCCATATTATTCAAATTTGTGCAATCGTAATCGGCATCAACAATCTCACACGCACCGGGTTCTTGTTGTTGTTGTTGTTGAGTCATTACTACCAACTCTTATTCGATCTCTATTTCTGTTATATGAACTTCAATATGCCCATATGGTCTAACAAATGCGACTAGTAATCGTATGGTATTTTTACTAAAACAAAGTCAATATTTCCCCAACACGAACAATGTTGGCAACCACACACTAGTGTAATAGTAGCCCATTCACATCGCCGACTGACACCGACCGATACAGAAAACCGCCAAAAGCTCCTCGTGCAAACAGCCAGTATACACAATAATGACATGAATAGTATTACTACGTCATAGATTTTCTAGCAAAGAATACGTAATTGTATTGCGCTATGTTCGTTCTAGTCGTCGATCGTTTAGTTGAATTTCTAAACTTGATCTTGCCATATTTAAAATCGAATCGAATTCGGCCAAATATCGTTCGTTCTCTGTTCGATAATCGATTGTTAGTTGATGACGTCATAAACTACCCCATTAAATTAGAAGGGCAGCTGAACAATGCACGATTATAGAGTTTTTGTTGGAGAAATTTTAATTTTAATTATAACTTTGATGAAGTTTAAAATTGACAATATTTTTAGATGTTGATTTTTTTTGTTAAACTGGTAAACTTTATTTTTTAACGTATCAGGAATTTGTTCTTCATTAAATCTTACAAAGAAACCACTTCAACTCGCCTCTCTCACTTTGTCCTGTGATTTTATTCTTTTGATAATTTATTCTTTGTTGGAATCTAAGAGATGAAAGGGCACCCCATCAACTAACCCATTTGTATATTTCGTTATACAACAAGCGATATTTAAATCTTCTGATAATTATATTTTCCTGTGATGTCTATATTTCAATTTTTATTTGGTACCATAATTTTTTTACTATTTCCAGGACTTTTCAAGTTACATTCTAGCCCATTGATCTGGCAACAATTTAGATAGTTTTAGCTGACTTCCGAACTAAATTGTAAACTTTGAAATTGTTGAAAAGATGGAATTTAAACGCGTTTTGACAATTTAAGTTCAAAATTCGCCACTTTCAAACGTTACTTCTTCATATCCTTCCAGTTCTTGGTGTAATCTTTGATTTTAATAAAAATAACAACAAAATTGAAGAAGGGGCATTCAGGCTGATTTGTTTTTTCGTTTTATCGATTACTTGTCGAAAACAGTATAATTAAAATCTTGTCAAACGACGTGAAACTTCCGATTTGTATTTAATCTAAAATAACATTTGTCGTTGATTATTTTTGATGAACATAAACAAGGGTAAATGTGTACAATTGTAGATAGTATCAATGGAAATTATGTTATACCTCCGTTTATGTAAATTAAACAAACTGTAGGTAGATAAACTAACTGTATACTTGCATGAAGTTTTATGGCGAAGTATTTATTTATAAATTTATTTTTTAATAAATCCATAAATTAACGATAAAATATTGTTGTCCGTGGGCGAGTTTTTCGAGTTGTTTTCCAAATAAACTTGAAACTTTCTTCATGTATTCTGGACCAACAAGAATTTCATTGACCATCTAAAATTTCACAGTTTTTTTTATAATTGATCGAATTCTTTAGTAGAGACTATTGATAAATTCACAACTCCTTTCAAATATTAACAATTCAAGATACGGTTTTCGTGACTCGAACTAACTATCACCAATATTGCGATTTTTTTCCAAATAAAAACTTATAATGGTTCGAAATTATAGGTTGTTAATGTGGTGAATACCACGTGCTTCTCGGAATGAAAGTCAACGTGTTCTCTTTAATTATTTATTTATTTTTGTACATGGTTATAACTTAAGATTTATAAATTTAATGGCTTATTATTGTGTAAATGAACACAAAACGGTGGCACGTCTTTTAATAGAGCCCCACCAAAGACACGTACCGGTGTACGTGTCCAACTGATTAGAACCCGCCGACCACTAATTGGTGCACCACGGCCACGAAGACAATTATTATAACTTAATTCGACTAATTTTAAACCTAATGCTTGTTCATTGACATCATCATAATTATTAAACGATGATAATTTAAAACGATTCGTATGAATTCGTGCTAAATTCGAAAAATAATTCAAATCTTGTGATCGATGATTTCGTTTCATAGTCGACGATAATACAAAATTAAAACCAAATATATCACCTTCAATACCATCATCGAGACCTTTATCGAAATCGGTGTATTCTTGACCAACGACAATATCACCACCACCGTCAATTTTAACACCCTTCAACTTTAATAGAATTTTTTACAATAATTCGAAAAGAAACAATTATCTACCTGTGATTTGGTACCACTGTATTGCAATTTACTATTAGAATAAACCTCCCAATGTCCATAATTGGATGACCATGATTGGCAAATGTGGTACCAACGGTTCTCTAGGAATTTTATCGGAATTTGGAAAACTTGAATATTTAATATTTCTAGATTTAAGGAAACACCACCTGGTCCAATCCACGTGCGAATCAAACGATTCTTTTCATGTTCTAAAAAGAAAGCAAATATTTTTTTTAAAGAAAGTTACCAGCATAAAACACAATCATTAATTGATCGTTTCCATTTAATGAGTATGTGTTATATTTACTTTATTACGCTAATGGTATAATCACAGAAGAATTAAAGAAACTGTTTCTAATGATAATTCTATTTTTTTATTAATTCTACTTACTTGAATAGGAGAGCAATGGATGATTGTATGTTAAATTGTTGCTCTTGACCCATATACAGAAAGTGTAGTCTTTCAACGGTGGTACTTTGGTCATGTATTTGAGAAACTATCAAAATAATTGTTTACACGATTTAAACAGGTGTTAACGGGAAAAAATCACAATATACCTGTATGTAGCCTTTTTGTGTTAATGTCACTTTATTTATCGTATATCCCGATTGTGATGATTTTACAATATTGATACGATTATTATTAATAACTGTATCAATTGTACCGAAAATTATTAGAAATATTACAATCGTAAAACTACGCATTGTTTCTACAAGAAATCGAGAATTAGTTACAAGTTCAATGTCTATACAGCGACTAGTTCAAATTTCTCATCAATGCCACAAATTCATAATTGTAAAAAAATTGACATTCGAAATAGAGGAAATCGAGACTTTTTTTAATGTTAAGTAATTGATACGCTCCCTAGCCTAAGTAGTCCACTTTCATTCAAAAAGAAAGAGATTCTAACAGTAATCAATACAAATATCAATTAACTTACTAATTATCGAAACGAATATCGAATATATGAAAATACTTGAATTTTTCGTACACCTTACACTACTTTCATCTTGAAACAATAAGATACATTTACCAAGAAAATTTTTATTTTGGTGAAAGTTGTTTATCTCACATGTGGATTTTAGATCTGATCGAAAATCTTTTAAGGTTGTATTTGAGAAATTTTTGACAGTGATTTAAATGAGTTACTCACGTCCCCATTAAAATCTTCATAAAACACGGTTAAAATCGAAACCAATGATAATATTGTGTTAACAACATCGTCCACCGAACGATACTGAAGACGTTGAGGTCGACATCCTGGCTATACAAATGTTCCACTCTTTAATCAATTGGCGATTTGGATTTGAGCGAAATGGGGGCAAATTTCGAATGTTATGAGATTAACGGCATTAATTATAACAAATTTCTGAACGTTATTTAAATGCCTGTAATAATCATCAAGTCTTACAAAAATATTGTAATTGTGTGGAGAGAAAGGATTTTTTTTGGTCTATATATTCTATAATAGTATTGCGCTAATTTAGTGAAAAAAATAAAAATGTTGCATAAACTCGCTGGATTTGTTGTTTGAAAGGGATTACAACAAAACTGGTCGATTTTGAAAATACTGCAATTTTGCTCTAGAATTTCAAAAATTGTGAAATTTGCATATTTTCGTAAAAACAAACCATATCATTATTGAGAAAGTTAGGGTAAAAGTGGTTTAGTTTCCTTGTAGTTTGCTTTTTTCCAAGATTTCTGATAAAAAGGTTCAATAATTTTCTTTTTATCAATCGTGTGGTTGTTGTAATAACAGGAAATACTTAATTAAAAATTAGATTAGAATTTGTATAAGAATTTGCCGTTAATTGTCTACAATAAAATTGTTTCGTTGATGTTTTTTTGAAATATGTAAATACACATTTTGATTTGCTCTTGTAAATGCGCTTATTCAACTTTAGAAATTTCAATTACACGTTCAAATCTTTGCCCAACACTTGTCTCGTTGAAATTCCGGAATTTCGAATAATTGGTAAAGTTTAAAAGCAACAGATCAAACTCTTCATAAAACTTTAAATATATCATTTTTAGAATTATGCTTTAACGAATTGCAATCATTCAAGCTAAATCTATGCTCAATATTTCAAAAGTTCTACCGTATTTTTACTATACTTTATTATTAAAATAGTAGAAAATTTTCTGGAAGAGAATGAGTGAAATTTTGAGATAAATGAAGCGTAAAACATAAATGACACGTGGGATTTATAATGTTGGCACATTAATTAAGAAAAACTGAGACATGAAATTCGCCTTCAAGTGATATAAAATGTAATTTTACCAATGACACTACATAAACAAGGACTAAATAATCTCGGTGATTCTTTTTTTTTTGTTGAAACACTTAAAGAAACTTAAACGTTTAAGCGTAATTATCAACTTGCATCATTAACGATTGTTGAAATTAAACACATTACTCTTTATGATTATTTCCGTTACACAACTGGATTTTTATTTCCTCTATTAAAACAATCTAAATTCCACATATTTGAAGACCAATAATTAAACAAAATGTCTATAAACCCACTACTTTATAGAAAAGGAAATTTTTAATGTTGCAAACTTTCCGTATTGCAAAAGATGTAAATCACTGTAATGAGGTGTAAAGGTAGAATTTAGAAATGATATGAAAGCTTACATTGTCTATATTGTACAAGACATCTTCTATATTTAGTGAAACTGCGTAATTTATGGTTTTAGGGAAGTGCAGGAAAAGGTGCTCCTTATTATATGGGTTCAACTGCCAGTTTGCCACGTGGAGCTGCCCTACTTCGAACTTATTCTTCAGCCGTTGGTGCTCTGCCCACAGATCGACTCAAATCGCTTCCTACAGGTATCATACAGAAACAAATTAATGTTCATATCAACGGAAAATATTATTATTCCATTGTATTTAAATGTTAAGCATGATCGTAGTTTTTTTAGATAAACAACAGCATGATTTGTTCAGGGGTGGTAGTATTTGGTGCTTTATTTAATTGAAAAAAGCAAACGTTTTTACATAAAGAGTAGATCTTTTCCTGTTCGATTTTTATTCGTTTTTATTGAGGGGAAAGTTGTCAGTTAGTGGGCATTAAGGAAAAGATCTGGTCGGTATGTTTGCAAAAATAAACGTCTAAAGAAATGGTAATGGTGAAGGTAACTTTTCAAAAGGTGCTCCTCCCAAACCTCAGCGTTCGTACTCCGGTGGGTCTGCACGTTCGAACGATGGCCCACCACGGCCACCAGACCGCTTCGTCCCCTTCCAAAGGCCTGCCAACCCCTTATTCAATGTACCAGGTGGGTTAGCACCACCACACAAACAATAATAATATTAATTTGATAGTAATTTTGATTAAATTTAAATACCTGCACCACATTTTAATCAAATTTACCCTTTTGGCTGCAGAATTGATGTGGCATTAGATTTTTTTAATTGAGTAGAATAATGTCAAAAATTTGTATACACTTTGTAGACACCATTTTTTATCTGTTAATCAATCACTTATTGTTAGACCAATCGAGTTTTGTGTGGTTTTGTCCTATTTAAAAACCATATTATTAAGATTAAATATTTATTTTTAATGGCAAATTTCCATTTGATAAATATAGATGGATATATGTCATCACCAGAGAGAAGCTCACGTTATGAAGACCCTTATTATAGTCAATATGCCCCAAGATCTGGCTCAATTACACCAGTCATAGACGAGGAAGTTAGGTAGATTGATTCGAATTTTCATTGGGGATCATTTATAAGCTTCCCCATTAATTTCCAGTGATACGGAATTATTAGACGATTCGTACTCATTGTATGGAGTAAAATTGGCACCAGGTGGGCCAAGAGCAGCACCACGATCACCATTTCCACCGCCGACTGCTGTTCCATACGATGCTACCAGGTAATTTATCACCGAATTCTTTTGTTGATTGCATTGTGAATAAATAAATGTTAAAAAAAAAACAAACTAATAATAAATAGGTTGAGAGTGGAGAACATGGAACGCCAATTAGCTAATTTAACTGGTCTCGTCCAGAAGGCTCTCACACAAACACCAACAACACACCTTCAAGTACCAGGACGGGATAACTATCGTACAGGTATTTTTTGTTGTTTTTTTTTTGTTTAGTTTCGATTTTTGTTCGAAATTTTGATAAGACTAGGCGTGTTTAGCTTGTATTTGTTGATTTGCACTAAAAAATAATTTAACAAACGCGTCAATAATAACAATAAAAAAAGAAACGAGTAGATTTGTGAATTTGGCAAGGAAATTATTTTTATTGTTTATTTATTATGCAAGTCATGGACGAGTCCCTGACCTCGAGAAAGTGAAATTAGAAATTCCATTAAAATCGTCTACTCGTTTCGCTAATGTAGTCGAAAAGAATTCTAGCAGAAAACAACCATTTCATATATTGAAATAATAATAAATTACTCAATTTTAGAATAGAGATCATCGTTTTGGTTTTGTTTTCAATTTCGATCATAGTATTCAACTACTTCTTGCTATGACGAAAATTTAGCGGTGGTTAGAATCAATGTTCGCATAAAATGATATTGTCATGTTTCTTGGTTCTTTTTCGTTCCTGTTTTTGATTCCTTTATTTTTGGTTTTGTGATAGTTTCTTGCTTGTAAATAGTTTGTTGCTAACAACACCATTTCTCCTGCAGGAGACGAGTTCGATAAGAACTCCAGTTCAAGTTCCACATCACTACCAGGTTTGTATTTCACCAGCTTTTCGATTGCTAATAAGATAAATCAATTTCGTCTTTATTTCAATCATTAATCATTGATAATGCATGTGGAATTATAACAAATTTCAATCATTAAATTTACAAATTGGCATTTTTAATTGATAATTTCGTTAATTTTTTTTACAATTGTTTTGTATTAATTCAAAATTGATTTCAGTCTTCTTCTATTTTATTAGAAGAGATGGCTGAAAAACAAAATTAATATTATTCGATTTGTCTATGTTGGCAGATGATTCATATCTACGTACAGACAGCAAAGCGCCCAAATTGGGTAAAAGCGGCTGTCGTAAGTTTTGTTGTAAATTATTAAGCATGCTATTAGTTTCTATGTCTTTTATTGTATGTCAATATTTCAAACAAATACGATACTTTTTCAATTAATTGCTTGTGAAAGATTCCTCCTCAAACATCAAAGCCATTTTGTATCTCTTCTATTAAAACATTTGACGGAAAACTCATCCGACCGGAAGATATTATGAAATACAAAATTGGCATTTTTCCTGTTTGAACGAACCAAATAGTCGCTGTATAAATGCTTCAATTACTACTACTATCGTTTCTCTATTGATTTTTCCTTATCCACAACGGAATTTCGTTCCTAAAACAACAAATCTCTTCCTATTATCATATTTTCTCTATCAATTAACTTCAATTATTGGCAACAAATAATAACAACTAACGTAACGTAAATGTTTATGTGTAATTTTTAGATAAGTCGGTTTCTTTCGAGAAATCCGTTTCGTTCAGTGATGAACCGCCCGATATGAATTCACCAAAACAACACAGCCCACAACATGCAGGTAATAGCGATCATTGTATCAGGTGTTTATCATCAAATCGCTTAATTTTCGTCTTTATCGATAAAGATGAACATTAAGAATTTGGTTGGAAATCTAGAAAATCACAAAAAAAAGCATGCTTAACATAGATAGATTTCGGAGTCTATTCCAAAATTTCCATTAGAAACAATCACATATCGAATAGTATAAGAAAGTTGGTTTTTCCGGGTAGAAGAAATTTCCATCTACTATTTCTAAGTAATTATTTAGCATGATTTGTTATCGAAAGTTCGCATGTTGTCCGTTCTATTTTTGTTAAAACCAATTTCAGTTCGGACAAAACTAAAAACAAACTATACCGTAGGTATTATAAATATGATTAATGCATGCGTTGTAGTTTTGATTTATTTTTTTTATTTTTATCAACAATTTTTCCTAAACTAACTTAGTTCTTTGGTGTTTCGCTTTTCCCAGCGGATACTAAACCTGCCAAACCCGCAATAAAATCTTCTACACTTCCCCGGACCTCCTCTCAGGGTAAGTCTGCTATTTTCGATTTATATTTCGAAATATTTTCAAAATTTCCAAATTATTTGCAATAATCATATTGATTTTGTTTAGAGAGGGATCGTTTAAAGCCAGCACCACCACCGAAACCGGCTTCATTATCACCCGGCCAATACGATGGTCGTTTATTGTACCGTGATCTGCAATTAACACCGGAAATGTACAATCAATTGAGAGGTCTACAGAAGAAAGCGAAAGATTTACGTACAGAAGTGAGGAATTTACGGAGAATGTCACAAGCTCAAGCTCATTCGGTACGGGAGACAATTCGCGATACATTCATCAAAATTCGTGCCATGCTACTAGCTGGCGGTGAACAAGTCTGGCAAGCTGGTAAGTATCACAGTTTTATTTGTTTTGATGATTTCCAAAAGAAAATAATGTAGGAATGGATCAAGAACGGGTACGTTTGAGCCGTGAAGAGGATCTGTACAAACAGGAAATGTTGCGTTTAGAGAAAGATTTGAGTGATTTAGAATCAACGGTTGAAGAGCTACGAGGGAATGTTATTAATAGGAAAACACGTGTAAATATGTCTGATGTTGAAAATATGGCTCTAATTCTTAGTAAAAGTTCAAAAACTGTTGCTGATTTAAAATTAAGGTAGTTTTAATTTGTATTTTTGAAACTGTATAAACTTGGATATCGTTCAAAGATTCCCCGGCCTACAAGACAGCATGAAATCGTTCCTCAGTTCAGAAATGGAGAAAGTGATGCGTGAAGAGAAGTTCTTGAAAGAGGAGCCAGAACGTTTAGAGAGTGCTTTACGTCGTTGTAAGAAATTAACAGGAACTTTAGTAACGTTAAAAAGGTAATTCCGGATAATTTCCAAAGAATTAACTAATTCTATGGGATTTTTATAGATTAGCTAGTGTTCAAGAACAACGTCTACCTTGCTCAAATCCATCATCCGATGGACGATTATCACCAACAGTAACGGAAACACCACCAATTACGCCAACATCATCCCAACACAGCAAGGTAATTTTTGGAATGGTGCGGTTTTGTTGATGAGTGTGCAAAATTTTTCAAATTTTCTATCCAAAGGAATCTGAAAACACCTGCATGCTGCTGTGTTCTTATTAAAAACTTTTAAGATCAACTTGTCGATCGAACAATTTTTATTCTACTTTTTTGTATCTTGTTGTTGTTTGTTTTGTCTATTTTCGAATAATCACAAGTTGATCTCTATTGGAGATAAAAAAAAGATGTGGTAGCATTTTTCCGGGGAACAATGCTTCTTAATTTTATGAGATTGACAACTGATGGCGATGATGATGAGATGACGATGACGGTGATGATGTTGATGATGACGATGAGGATGATGATGTTGTTGTTGTAGATAATGATGGTAAAGGTTTCGAAGAGCATTTCCAATGTTACCTTAGCTATGATGGACCCTTTTTTGTTTTTATTGTTTCTCCTATTCTTAGTTGACCATATTTGTTTGAAGAGTTTCCAACAAATTTGGTGCATTTATCAGAAAACATAGATTAGGATTCTGGCTGTAGAGAGCATCTTGGTTTTTTTCTCTGGTAAAGTTACCCTTCTCCTCCTATAAACCTTGATGATTCACAAATCTCTATCAAAACCATGCACAAATGTTCTCTTGAATCGTTACTTAAATATATCGATGTTAATGTAAAAATGCTTAAAATATGTAAATTATTGTAAATATCTATGTATAGTGTGAAGTTGGTTAATTAACCCAATAGACAGCTTTACCTATGTTGAAGCATAGGTAAAACTTGCTTTTATTTTCAGATTTTTTAATTTTATTGAGGATGTCTAAGTGGGATCGTTTAACAAACAAACAAAAACGAGTTTAAACAAAACGCATCCTCAAATTTATTAAAATCATTCGAAAAAAAGCCACCTTAGTCACGTGCTAATTTTGTCTTTTTATTTTTGCCTTTTAATCACAAAGCATTGAAACCAATATTTTATTTTGTCTTATGTCTAGTACGACTGGAAGTGGAGTTCTAACTTCAAGGAAGCTATAACCACTCACGAGTAAAATAACTCTCCGTTTATGAATAATGCTTGCATTTATATTTATTGACTCGTACGTGATATGTTCTGGATTATGAACTGTTCATTATTCTTATTATTATTATTACTATTATAATTGTTACTATTTATTATAAATTTGGCTTGATTCGGATTTTTTATTATAACTTTTTTTTCTATAATTTATTGGTCTTATGACTCTAAACGCACTTATTGAGCACTCCCTTACTATAACTACCACCACCCTTAATTTATCACTTATACCGTTATTTTATCTTTTTTAATTTGTGCACCAAAACAATATCAAACAATTGGCTGTTTTTGTTTGTACTAAAAAAATCACTACTTAATTTTCATTATTTTGATCGAATTTGCTGCACATAATACTGCTTAGATTTACCAAAATTCATCCGTTTATTGATTCATTTCTGCTTCTTCCTCGAAAATAAAGGGATGAATTTACGTAATGGTGGTGGGATAATAGATTCACCAAGTGCTCTGACACCTAATTCATTATCATCAATATGAATATAAAGATGAAAGAGGACCAATAAATTATGTTAAAACTAATGGATGCTTATTACGGACTAATTTTTACCTTTTCCTTATAGTAAGGTGTCATTGGAAATGTCGTATGAAATGGCCGTAAAGCTGGCCGAAAAATAGCACCACCATCGACGAACGATTGTGTGATATTCAAGCCAGAAAAACAGTAGTCCCAAACAATTTATCCAAGTGCGTGCCCGCCATATTGCGTAGCCCTTAAATACTTAATCACATACTTACACGATCATTGCTTATGTTGCGGTCTTTCTTAAATTTTTGATTTTCTTTCGTAGTTTCACAGTGATATTCTTTAGCTGTCCAGATATTTATCTTTAATTTTGTTGAGTTGCTTGTCTGAATACTGCTCCCAATCTCTATCTAGAGAGTCCTATGGAACGTTAGTCTCCAAAATCTTGAAAGGGTTAAATATGTTTCGTTTTCGTGAGTTTTCTCTACTAATAGAATTTATCAACGACAGCGAAGAATATCACTATTTCTCTTTTATTTTCCTCTAATATTTATTTATAATTTGAAGTTGCAGCTTGATTTTGCGCCGGTGCACTTATAAATCTATAAACACATCCATCGTGCCACAATGTAGCTAAATCATATCTTAAATTCTCATTAATATTACCATTGTTATTATTATTATCAGTAATGACTACCGAGTAGTTGATATATATTTTTTTGAATGTACTTGTAAAGTTTTTTATACAGTAGCTTAGTTGTCGTAGCTTCTTTGCTTATTTTTTGAATAAACAGAGATTTTTTCAAGTAGTTTTTGACAAGAGATTTTTCGGTTGGCGAACTCTACCTTACTATAAGGGAAAGAACTTTTGGTGACTGCATGTAAGATTTTCTTCCCTGTGCACGAATATTTCATTTTGCTTCAAGACAATTTCCTTTATTGTTATAATTTTGCACGCAGTCTAATGATTCTCAATTCAGTTGATTTCTTTAAATTGTTGTTAATATTGTTATAACGATTATGTTTTGTTGTTGTTTTTTCATATTTTTTAGTAACTGTTTCAGTTGGACTCACCTGATAAAATCTGTAGTTGATGTGATTTTAATTTTGCACATTTTGCTTTATTACGTAAAGGTAACCGATTTTGTTTCAATTTTGCATAGCATCTCTGCAATCCTCCCGGTTAGGTGGCGGTTTTTCATTTTTATTCAAACATTTATCATTGTAGTTCCCGTAGTGGTCGCCTCCTTTCCGTTTTTCGGTTGCAGTTTTGCTCCTTAAAAACAATTTTTAAATTTTTCTAACTTTAACTATTATTGAGAAGCGGCAAGTTTGATTTTAATAAAATTTGCTTGAATTTTTGTTTTGTCAAAAAATAAAAATAAAACGAGACAATCATATTGACTGTTCTTCATGTTAGTGTTTGGCATTTCGTTCAATATTAATATAAATTTAATTTGAAAAAATTGCGTTATTGTGTAAGAATTTGTGTTGAGGTTGTATTTTCTTTTCTTTTTTACTGTTTAGTCCGTTGCCAGTGCACGTGTGGGGCCGCTCCTCGTCGGGGGAGACTCCATCGACACCCCATCCGACAGTAGTCAACGTCCGGAGAACGCACTCGACGCTCTGTTAGACGAATTGCAAACATTCTCAAAACCAACACCACAATCACAACAACAACAACAGGATTTAAACAACGACCAACCGCCAGCAATTCCGGCTAAAAACGTTGGCCACCACCACCATTATCCCCATCATCCACCAACAATGTCGGAAATTGGCCGTAAGGGCAGTATGGATTCAGCTACATTCCTACCAACACAAAATTTGACTGTTAGTACAGCAACGGGTAGTCTACGTCGTTTACATTCATATCCTAGCGGTTCAGATACTGATAATAGTCCCCCAATACAACCATTAAAAACAGCATCGTCAGCTAGTGGTAAGCCACCATTACCGGAACGTAATACCGAATTATTGCAACATATAGTGGCTGGTAAACGTATACCACCACCACCACCGCCTAGAACTAGTTCAAAATCACCATTAGCCAGTCCAACAAGTCCTGGTCTACCGCCACGTTGTCCAGCGGCCGGCTTACAACATATCCAAAATGTTCAAAATATGGTTGAAAATAAGCCACAATCACAATTCGAATTGGCTACACAAAATTTAGGATTGAGCACATTACGTCGCAATGTTCCGAATCGTTCTAGCATTAAAGATAATAATAATAAAGCACAAACATTACCGAGGAATATCGGTTCAACAAATTTACAAATACCACAAGACAATGAACAGATATCGGCTAGTAATAGTAGCAGTTGCGAGAGTGTTAATTCGCAAGATGGTACGAAAAAGACACGTAAAGAGGAATTGGAACAACGACATCAGGAATTATTAAAAAAACAAAAAGCATTACAAGAACAATATGCTCGATTACAACAATTACAACGTGGCAATAATACATTGACAGTTATATCAACAACAACGGATTTATTGAAGAAAACTGGCAGCGAATCGAATCTGTTACAAAAGATGGGCTTACAAATGACAACATCACAAATTACAGGATCTTTAACGAATCTACCAAACACTAAAAATACTTTAACATCGCAGCCTAGTCAAAATAAACAGAACGAGACTAGTACAGAATGTGAGGAACAATCAGAAAAGCAAGAACAACCACAACAGGAACCAAATCAACAACTGACAACAACAAATAAAGTCTACGAGACAGATATACTGTGACCAACTACCAATAAAGGACGTTTGCAATCTGTATATTAAGTTAATTATTGATTTTCTTATCGAACAAGCAAAAGATAAATTTGTTGCACTTTCACAATATTATTCATATCACGAAAAAATGAAACAAACTGTTATCCAGTATTTCCAATATTAATCCCCTGTTGGATGTTGTACTATAGGTGTTAAACGATATATAAACAGGTTTGATTATTTTGTTTTCCAAGGCCTGATTTTCGCTCCAGCCATTCCCATCGAAACACGTGCCAAAAATTGACAATCCCAGCGTTAGATTCCAAAAATTGGCGCATCAGCCGTATTTCAATCGTGAACCAAATCTATTCAACAATAGAGAAAAACAAATCCTTCCAGATTCTTGAGCAATAGAATTTCCACAATTGAAATACGCGCGGATACGCCGATTTGCGGACATTTGGGAAATGGCTAGACGATCATTTTATTTGAATTCTGTCGAGAATTTTGGAATAATCTTTGGAAAATTGGTAGAGTTGCTGCTTTTTAATTGCCAATCAGTGCCTTTTTGTTTTCGTTTTTATTTAATTAACAATGGAATTTTGCAAATAGTGAAACTTCAATTATTTCGATATTTTCTTGAAGACAAAATATAATATAACGCACTTAATCAATTTTAATGGAACTATACGTGAACAATAAACACCACTATTACCAAATCTTTGTAAATAGATATAGTTAATTAGAATTTATTTCGTTTTAATTAAACATAGTTTTGTTCCTAATATATTTGCTGTATTTGTTTGATTCAATTCTGAGATTTTCTTTAAAAACACGGAAGAAACAAATTGTTGAAACTTTGCTCAAAAATATTCAATTGTATTTGTTGCACTTGTATCCCCCCTAATTGTGGTGTTTTCTCCAACAAACCAATCTCAATGTTTAACTGGATTTAAATCTAATCAGATTAGTGAAGATAAATAAATAAAATAGACAGAAATAGGCCCTCAGCATTGTGATTAAATCAGTTTTTGCATTTTTATATGTACCAAATGTAGGTGACGAGAGCAAAGGTCCCCAATACTAGTTTTCAATTTGATTCGTTCTGTAATAGAAAATTCCCCAATGTGATTATGGACGACAACAAAACCAGCTTCAATTTATTCTAATTTATAATTATAATNTAATATTAATAATAATAATAATATGCCAAAGACTTGAAGACTAAATAAAAATACCAACAATAGTCGATTTAAAAATAGTTGAAGTTCTATTGTAACCCCAAATTAACAGTATTCTGTCGATTTAAACAAGAACTTTGATGTTAATGATATTTATTTGATAATATTTAACACACTAATATTAAAAATATAAAATTCGGTTGTTTTGTTCTTTTTTATTGGGAAAATATCGGTTTTTCAATGTGAATGTAAATAAGTTCGTTTTTGTCGATATAAATAAGGAGTCATGGAAAGAATACTAATGGTGGCTGCTACGTATTAGGTGCCAATGTAATTAAGTTGTACTGAATAAAAAAATAAAGATACTCTCCTTTTGATATTCCCTTTATCTAGTAGTTTAAAAATAGACGAGAGGGGCCTAATTGAACTTAATTCTTCAGTTAGTGGTCATCTAGAGTCGAATCTACAAAAACTATGAGAAGTCTTTATTGCTCAAGAGTTGATTTAAAGCAACTGTGTCTCAAAATGAAGAAGTGTCTAGACCACAAGCAGTAGAATTTACAAAAAAAAAATAATACTTTAGGCAAAATCGAGAAATTTTAGCAATTCAAACAAGAAACGCCTAAAAATCTTGAATGTAGGCAACACATTATACGCACGATTTCAGTTTCACGCACCGATCTATAATGAAACTAAACCTTAGGTCTACACTTGATACAGCTGAAATTTCGTATCAAAACTATACTTACAAATCTATAATGGATCGAAGATGTATAATTTTGAAAAAAATTAGAGCATTCATTCATATTATCGTAGAAAAGTTGAAAAAAAATCGGTTAGAATTACTGAAATTTTAATCTATTTTATTAAAGTAAATAGCATCAGTCATACATACCCACAGAACTACTTTCACAAGTTTTAATATGAAATTATGTAATTACATTCGACATTCAACTAATGCACGTGATTTGAACGAAATAAAAATTAATAAAAACAAACGAATTTCATTAAAAATATCTAAACTAGAACGACTTTATGCATCAATATACATTTTCGTAATTGTCGAGGATAAAAATTAATATTAGAACTGATAGAGAACATGTTAGCAATTCTTGTTTTAATCATTGATCAATTTGCAAATATACAAGTGCAAATGTTATGGAATATTTCTTTAATTCATTGTAAATATATTTCAAACATTTACATATTACACTCATATGTACAAAAATTTATTGTAACGGAGATACTACAGGACCCTCCTCTTTCTATGTTAGTTTTCTTCTCTAATCGGTAATTAAATTGTTAATAATAGTCATTTAATAACAGAAAATTAATCGGAAAATATTCAGGTACATATGTGAATATGTACTTTCTTATGCTATCTTTTCTCAAATATTTACTTTATAAAACTAACCGTTAAATTTAAAAATTGGTGCTGTAATACCAGACAGCCATCGGTAGCTTTCGAAAATCTACAAAATAAACCAATTACAAACGAATTTTTAATTTTATTTATATTTAAAGATGAATGTTTAGTATTACAACCTAGATTTTTCCGTTTTTAGGGTAATGATAAAGCCCTTTCTATTATGTTTTAATTACAAAATTGAATACGTGTTTTATAAATCACAAATTAATGCATCATTTTTCTCAATATATATTTTTTGTATTTTTTTTTAAGTAATTTGTTTATGTCAAAAATAAAATTACAATATTGTAACTTATCGAAATGGAAACAAAATATTTCTTTTGCAAAATATATGTATATATTTATTTTATTCAGCCGGCTTATCTGTCTCTTTCGCCGGACTATTGGATTCACTCTCTTTTGTTGATTTATTTTCACTTTTTTCTTGCTGCTCTTCGGTAGTAGTAGCCGGCGTACTAGCATCAGTGGTGCTAGTTGTGCTGGTAGCAGTAGTGGTTGAAGTACTACTTGTAGTATTAGCATCAGTACTACTCTCAGTTGTAGTAGTAGTAGTAGTTGTTGTTGTAGCAACAGCTGTTGTTGTAGTAGCCGTTGACGTACTTTTTGCCGAATTATCATCCGCACTATCCTCTTTTGCACCATTTTCTGTTGCTTCCGGTTCCTAAAAGTCACAAATTTACCCCATTAAACAAATACAATCAATTCTAAAAACAATCATACTTTAACAGTTTCAACTTTATCGTTGTCAGTTTTCTCTTTTTCTTCATGGCTATTATTTTCCGATGGTACTGGTATTGATGTTGTGGTGTTTTCGGTTTTATTGGTAGTTTCATTTTTTGTTTGTTGTTCAGTTGTAGCATCGGTCATTATAACATCTTTACTACTTTCATTCGGCTCTTCATTCTCCTCGATTTGTACGTTTTTCCTCGGCCGGCCGCGTCCTTAAATTAAATCATTCAAATTGCTGTTTGAAATTTAACAAGAAAATCACCTTTCCCTTTACCACCGCTACCTGTTGAACTTTTACGTTCTTTCTTTGCCGGTGGTGGTGGTGTTGCTGTAACACCTTTTGCAGCAGATCGGGTCACACGACGACCCTCAATTTCAGTATTTAAACCCTAGAAAAATCGAAAACTATAAAAATCATATTATATAGGAATAATACGGAAAATACTTTAGTTATAGCTTCACTTTCTTCTTTAAAACGATTCGATGCTAGTACTCTTGACGTCTTCGTTTTTTTCGATTTATTACCTTTCGCATCCTATAAAAAAATTAAATTAATAACGAAATAACGTTATTTTAAACAAATCAATTTTCCCTCCAAAATACAAACAATATAACAATCAAACTACGACATGCCTTTATTGGTTTGAATAGTTTGATAGAATGAGAACATTTTTCGAACGTATGTCGTAGCTAAAAGCAATACTTACAACGTATTTTATTTAAAATACAAATCTATTATAAATAGCCTAAAATTCAAGATGAAAATACTAAAAATAATTGAATTACAATTAAATTTCATTAATTCTATTACATAATTTGCTAATTTTCCCCTATAAATGTACGATATTCTTGGATCTATATTAACGACAAAAATCGCTCTTAGATTGTGACGATACCGTTTTATTATAATAACAGACTCCTTGCGTTGCCTGTATATTTAACATGTACCATTCACAGTCTAATGTCAATCTACTATTACGTGCACATTGCGAGAATGTTTAATGGAATTTTCTTCAATTAACTCAATAATTTCGAACTTACTTGATCGTTCTCATCGGCAGAAACGTTATTTGCATCGACTGCATCAATTTCTGACATTTTCACTGTTGAATCTCAACGAATTCTTCAACAATAATAAAAAAATAATCCAACGAAACGCATACACACAGACTATCCGGCCGTTGTTTATACGAAGCAATGGCAGCGAGCGTGGGTCACGTGATTCGGCGTTTGTTCGTCCATCGATTTGGCGCTAAATTCAAACACATTTGAAATTTACAGAATTGACGTTTGTGTGCACGGAAATAAAAATAAAATTCAATAAATGTTGGTTAATTTGCGGAAATTATGCATCAATAAAGTTGTAATATCTTGGATTCTATCGAAATTATTGTCAGTTGCGCCAACTGTGACACGTAAAGTCACTATAAACGTCACTATTTGTGCAATTAATTCCGGATTATAAGAGTAGTTGTTTTAGTTTTTCAATGATTTATTTGCTAAATTTACGCCTATTGCAAATTTTTTGTTAATTTTGGTGTTGGAAGTTTTGAAAATTTCGCAATTTCGGATGGCCTATTTAAAAAGCGCCATCTAGCGGTGGTGCAATCAAGTATCTATAGTTTTTGTTTTTTTGACATTTCTTTTATATTTTTAATTTTTATTTTTTAATACGTGTTATTTTTTTGAAAAAAATTGTTTAGATTCTACGACTTGTTAATTATTTTTAGTTGAAATTTTGTAAAACTTGTTATTTTTTGTACATTTGTGTATATTATAGAGATTGGAACAATATGACATCAAAGCAATACTGTTTAAAATGGAACAATTTTCAAAATAATATCTTACACGCTTTCGAAAGCTTACAGACTACTGAAGATTTAACTGATGTAACCTTAACTTGCGATGGTTTCAACATAAAAGCCCACAAGTTTATTTTATCGGCCTGTAGTCCGTATTTTCGGGCGGTTTTTAAGGTAACCCAACCATTGTTTAGTGGAGTTTTAAAAATAGAATTCGTCCAATTTACAGGAGAACCCATGTCCGCATCCGATTATCATACTAAAAGACGTCCTGCATATCGATTTGATCGCAATCATCAATTTTATGTATCATGGAGAGGTGTTAGTGTCTGAAGAACAATTGGGAAGTTTCCTCGAAACTGCTAAATTGTTGCAAGTTTCCGGTTTAAATCAGTCGACTTCTACATCAACGATGGTAAATAATGAGAATTTAAGCACAACAGTGAGGAAATCGCCGAGAAAAACGAAGCCAATTGATCAACACTATACGATAATCAAAAAGACCAAAAGCTGTACGAAGACAACGAAATTGTCGAAAAATATCGAGAATTCTAGCGAAATCGATAACCAACAACAACGGATGGATAGTAGTGATGAAGAACAACCAAAACAACAATCTGATGTTAATGAAAACATAATAAATCCTCCAATTGAGAAGAGTGAACAAAGTTCAATTTTAGAAGCCGTATTAGAATTGAAAGAACCGAAAATTGGGAGTATATTAGAGCGATCTTTAACATCCCAAACGATTCCCGTGAAATCGCCATCACAACCGTCCGTTATGAATCTATCACAATCGGTGTTTATAACGAGAAAACCGCCAGATTCGTCCGAATTGGAGAAACATTTACAAAGGCCACAAATTCGCAATACTACCGCACCACCGCCATCATCGGGCTCTTCTAGTCCGCTAATCTTCGAACGGCCGGCGGAATTCTTGCAACAAACGATCAAAATTGAGGAAAATTCGTACGATAGTAACGATAATCAACAATTACAACAAGAGGATGGCGACAATAGGAATTTACAACAGTTTAAAAATACCGAACAACAGCCACACCACAGTTCACAGTGTGGTAATTGTCCGCATTGCGGCAAAATCTATTCGAATCAATCCGCATTAAAATATCACGTACGTTTGGTACATTCAGATTTAACGAATATGTACTGTTGCCACCTATGTCCGGAGGCTTTCGATTATCGAGAGGGTTATAAAAAACACATGGTAGAGGTGCATTGTGTCCGGAATTGATCAAAACTGTGGCCATTTATATATTTGAAAGTATTTTTGTAATTTTGATATGCGATTATTGCTCTAATTTAAACGATTGGTTTTATAATAAAACGATTTTTGTAAAAAAATATCAATTTATATGTATATAATGTATAAATCTATAGGATTAGGAAACAACTCTTTTATTATAAAAGATTTTCTGTATTTATAAGAAACATTGCCTAACTGTCTAACGGTTCAGCTATAATTAATTCATCAGCTTCGGCTGTACTGATTGTAATCATCATTTTTTCTTCATTACTAGAACTGTCAGTGGATACGGATTGTGTGGATGTTGCTGCTTCCTACAATGGCGAAATTATCGGAAATTATTGAAAAAATTATGGCTATTCGTTTTTAAATTTATCAATTGGTGTAAAGATTATTTTGTGATTCTACTAACTACCTGTGAATAATTAACTTCATATTTAACATTAAGATTTTTTGATATCCATATTGTTTTAGGTTCACCGAGCGGATCATCCTCCCATGCATCGTTATCACCGTGTTCAGACGAATGCTGCAAACAAACATACAAAAGCATGCAAACGAAATATGAAGCATTTAAGCAATGATGCAATAATCTTTACACCACCGCAATTTATATTTCTACAAAAATACCAAATGTTTCATCCCAGATTATCAATTCTTATGGCAATTGCCATTATTTGACGATTATTGAAAAGTATTTCAAGAATTTTATTACTCAAATTTGAAGGTGCTCCAATTCGAAAGAAAATTTCGAGAGTATCTTTGAGCCATTTTAGGTGCGTTTCATTCAAGAACTACTAGATAAAATGATCTCAAGATTGCTTCCTTTTGTTGTTCGATTTAAGGCAGTTGCCGTAAGAATTTCTAGTCGGATATGAAGCCCTTAAATGCGGACTTACCGTAATACGTTGTTTCTGATGTGTTTTCAAATGTTTCGATAAATGGTCGGATCTCATGAATTTCTTGCTGCATTCATTGCATTGAAATCGTTTCTCGCCGGTATGCGTCCGACGATGCCTTTGTAATTCATCGGATCGTGTGAAACGTTTACCGCAAAACAACCAACTGCAGACAAACGGTCGTTCACCGGTATGCCAACGTAGATGGGCGCGTAGATGTGACGTTTTACCATAAACTTTATTACAGCCGGGTATATGGCAGATGTGTTGTTTTTTACGGTCGGTCTGTCGTTCACCCTCTTGACAATTCGGGCATGTACAGGCAACACGACGGACACGTTGTTTTTGTATATTGTCTTTATTATCAATATCGATAATCGTTTGTTGTTGTTGTTGTTGCTGTTGAGCAGCAGCAGCGGCGGCGGCTGATGTCTGATTAAATTCCGGCGGGGCTGTTGTTACAACCACGCCAGCCGGTGTTAGGGCTGCTGTTTGTTGACAACCACTAACCGCCGCAACGGTTTGTTGTGTCGAAGTAGCCACATTTGTCGGTATTACTTGCCATTTATTCGGATCATTGGGGTCCTGTTGGATATGTTGACCGACTGCTAATTGCGACGTCGGTTGTGTTATCACTTGTACATTACCTAAACCTAATGATAATCAATTAAATTTGATGTATTTATAATAATTTATACAAACCTGGAATATTTTGCACTGTAGGAATCGCTTGAATGTTTGGCACTTGTATAATATTAGCCCCACGAACTTGCTGTAAATTTGCAGCCGGTATTACAGTGAATTGTTGTCCGTTTGCGCCAGTGAACGTTAAAGGAGTAGCAATTTCTGTTTGTTGTTGCTGCTGCTGTTGTTGCTGTTGTTGTTGTTGCTGCTGTTGTTGTTGTTGTTGCTGCTGTTGTTGCGATATCGTCGTCTGGGGTTGTTGTTGTTGTTGTTGTTGGGTCGGTGCCGCTACTGATGTTGCTATTTGTACTTGTTGTAGTTGCCCATTTGGTGTTATAATACTGGCAACTTGTGGCATTATATGTTGAGCTTGTATTATATTCGGTACTGTAGCTGTAGCGGCTAATTGTACTGGAAAATGTATTGTTTGATATATTGTCTGTCCATTAGCTGACGATATTGGGACTTGTATCGGTATTGTTTGTTGCATTGGAAATTGGACAACTTGTGGCATTGTTGTTGGACGTACAGCCACACTTTGTCCATTTGATAATTGGACAGTTTGTAGATTTGCAGTTGGTATGACTCCTGGTGTTCGGATTATTTGACCCGGACTGAAGATTTGCTGAGGCTGTTGCCCACCTATTCAAATCTTATTAATTTTTGGCTCAATTCTAATCCGGCTAACAAACCTGTAAGGGACATTGCTGGTATAAATAGAGCCTCTTGTCCATCAACAGTAACCGTTTGCATCGGTTGCATAACATTGTAAGCTAGATTTTGAGCGGCTGCCGCTGCTGCAGCGCTGACGATTTGGGCGCCCTGTTGTTGTAAGATCTGTTGGGATAATTGTTGTTGTAGACCAACAGGAACACTGACAACTTGAGGACTCGCCGCCACCGGTACATTCTTAACAGGGGTGGGCGTTGTGGTCATATAAGTGATTGTGGGTGGTGTTGTTGGCGTCGATGATGATTCGTTCGTAGTTGGACCGATCCTGCTGCAAGTTGCCGCCAACAGTGCTAACGGTGGGGGAGTTGGCTTAGTTTCCTGCAACAAGGCCGAAAAACAGGAGGAGGGCGGGGCGCCCGTATTACTACGGCTCAAGAATGCAACGACTTTTGATGCGTTACGCACACAACACCATTCATCTCTCTATTCATCATTAAAAATCTACCAATAGGCAATCAAATACACGTGAGCTTACTGATTAATGAATTTATTTGGTAGATGGGTTAAAATGATTGGGGTTTATTGATTTATAAAAATGAAGGTTTAGAGGTCTCATCCCACCACCACAGGCATTCAACATGTGCTTCTGGGTCTTCTTGTATACAAAGCTGGAGCATAAAGTTCGACCACCTCTCGTGTTATCTTGGCCCGGGACACAAAGCAACTCCCACAGCTAACGTCAGGATCCCCGCCCCAAAAACTGGTACGTGTGTGCGTGTATAAATACAATTTTTATACATGCACATTTATTGTTCGACATACACATACACAAATTCTCTACCCTATTACAAGTTATTCTTACCTGCGACGCAGAGTATTCAGATTTAATTGCCGTATTATTAATTTCAGTGCTCATTCTTATTATCAAAGCACCCAAATTCGTACATATTTGTTGTGGTTGATTTCCTTGATGTTCGCCTTTTATAAATTCTTTGATGTATGCGCACGTGTATGCTTGCTACTTTTGAAACGATCCGATCGATTGTCTACTGTTTTTCACACAGTCAGCTCTGTTATTTTTTTTCCTTCCTTTATGTCCTCCAACAATAAATCATACACTTATTGTTTAATTATTCATATAGAAACAATAAGGGATTTGTAATTTTAATAAAGATAAAGACACTAGTAACATACACACACAATTGGGGCGTGCAATATAAACTTCTTTTGGGTGCCAACCCAACACTTGGTCTCAATTGTACAGAACAACTTACAGGCTGGGCGATAAACGTACAGACCACGCCATTCTGGGACTGGCTTTGGTGGTGGGGAGGGCAACAGGGGACGACGACGAACGAAGCTGGCACGGGACCGGCGCAGCGGCGCCGACGCCACCACAACGTCGCGCTAAACAACAACAAAATTCAAAACAACTGAAACAACATCACCAATAAAACCACACAATAAAAAAACAACACTCCCGATTGTTATTTGTAACAGTTGTATTGGATTCATTTAGAATTGTAGAAGATTAATCGCGACGAGTTGCCACTGTTCTCCCAATACCCGCTGGCTAATATCCGTTCCTATACGCTTCACAACTGCCTAGGGCTAAGGGGCGTCTCAACCGTCTCAAATAAAACACGATACCTCTCCACCATCCCGCCCGTCATTATCGAGCCCAGATGATAGGCCTGGCCCCTATAATAATCAACTCATATGCACTCTGTGCATCAGGGAAGCAATCCGGAAAAAATCGCCACTATCTAATCTGTAATTAAAAAACAAAACAATTAAACAAACAAAACCCATAAAATAATTAAAACCAAAAAAAAGCAATTAAACGATTGGTTGACAATTGAATTGGGAGACTAATTTAATTAAATTGCCTATGGGGGCTGAACCGCGGGGGTGTGTTGCACTGGTTACGCCCACTGCCGCCTTTGCATCTATACCTTCATTAGAAATTTTGTAAATTTAAAGAAAACAACTCTTTATCTTTGGTATTTATTTATTTAATTGTTCAATATTTATTTAACAAATATGGCTGCTGATTGATTGGGAAAATTCGATAGTTCTAATTTGACTAGAATTAATTTAATTCAATTAAATACATAACCAATCAAGACGGTTGAAACAATTAGTGTAGATTACAGGTACTTGTCAAAATCAAATAATTAAAATTAGCCAATCAAGACTATAATTACACCAAATAGACCAATGACAACCGACTTGATTTCTAGGTGAATTAATCACTTTTATGATTGATATCGTGTTGTGAATCTTTGAAATTTGCATCGTTTTTCACATATTTATTCCATAATACACAGCCGAAGACACAACCCACTGATATAATAAATTGCACAATTAGCCATAAGATAATATTAATAGCTTGTGTACGTTCAAATAATTCTGTACCATGTTTGATACAAATTAACGATTCACACACCATTATACAGCCGTACACCCAACATTGGGTACCAACTCGTTTACAAGTCGTATCGGTTACATAACTGTAATATTGTTTAACTGATGGTGCTACAATAACACCGATTAAAATCAAACGATAAGTCACTAAAGGGTGCGACGGTGGTAGTTCGAAGACGTGCTTCAAGAAAAACGTGTTCAATTCAGACATCTGCCAAAACAACACCAATTGGCACAATGCAAATATTCTCATATAGGAACATTTCGGATCTAACCAACGCACGGATGTCCAACTTTCCGGCGTGAATTGCAACATAGCTCGCTTGATTTTACCACTAGTCGAATGAATATCACGAATACTGACCCATCTACAAAATTTGAAATTAACTACATTTTGTTTTATCGATATTTCATTGAATTATAAACGAACTTATATTCTCGCATTTCTAAGATTTGACAAATCTTCAAGCCACACCAAATCCCAAAACCGTTGCACACTAGAACGTCTAGAATGAAAGCATCCCACCAACATTCAACGAAATTCGGTAATAGATGGGCGAAGGCGATCTCGGTGATCTCCCACATAAAACTGATCGCCCATAATATACCAAAGTGTCGAATCAAGATCGCTTTGAACAACCAGCCCAAATAATGGCCTAAAGCGAACACATCTAAATGCGCCCATATACGTTCTATTGTAATATCGGAACAATTAACACCGTACTCTTTATCCATATCGATACGGAAATTCTTTAAATTCGGGTCGTACCAATATAAAATTTGTTTAACAGTCTGATAATTTTGGAATAATACAAACAGACAACCCATTAAATACAACACACTCATACCGAAAACAATCCGCCATATAGCCGGATGTGGACGTATAAACGGCCCATTAGGGAAGGCCAATACTGAAATTATCAAAAAGAAGAACACACAACACAATATTCCAGCATAAATATTGTTTTCTACATTATCCGTGTCCCTAGAAGAGAATGTCAAAGGTGAAGCATTCCATTGCCAACATAACCTCAAAACTCACCTAACAAAAGCAAAATATATTAATATAGCTATTGATATTGCTAATGCTGTTATACTATGCGGTTTATAAAACATTTGTAACGATATATCATCGACGGGTTTCTCATTAATTGTATTAAAACTATCGTAACGTTGTCGTGTTAGATTCGAATCGATTTTACGAGCCTTCGTCACCATCTTTTCTAATTTTCGTTTATAAATTTCAAATAAATTAAACCAAAATAACTAATTGTACAAATTTATGTTGATTATCAATAAATCGTGTTGAATTTTTCCAAAAAATCATCTATTTTGCTCGACAAGAATTTTCAAAAAATTGTTAAATCGTTGTGTTGCACTTACAAAAATACCAACACTATCACAAACAAAACCACTAGAATTTACTAGATTATTTGGTAATATTGTCATACTCGGGTTGGTGGTCGTGATTACTATAAATGGAAGTGTCTCCCATTTCGGCTCAAATTACCTCTATATTTACCAAATAAATAATAAAATAAACAGAACAAATATCATAATATTTAAAATAGTCGATATTAATTATGCAATTGAATTATTTTCTTGACTGTTATAATTATTATTGGTGTTAGTGTCTAAGATTACATCAAGATACACAACTATAGCCTCAAATAGGCATTTAAATATCAATAAAATGAGATTTGATGCTTATAATTCGAGAATAATGTCGATATATGATATGAAATTGTTTGAAATTTTGGAAAAATCGTTGAAGTTGCTTAATCTCATTCGAATGTCGCGCTTTTTGCTCACCGACTTTATCGCGCAAAAATCCCTAAATTAGTTGGCTTTGTGACGTCACGTGTCTCATTTTAAAAGTCGATAATTTTTAATTTTTTATCATTTTTTAATTAGTATTTATCGGTGAAAATGGATTTATTGGGTTCAATAATGAATTCAATGGATAAACCACCAAGTTTAAGTGAGAAGGAACGTTTATTAATCAAGAGTAACCAACATAACCTCAATTGTCTGTTATTTAAATGATTATTTATAAACTTTTCAGAACGTAAAGAGGAAATCGAACGGCGACAAGCAGCCGAAAAGGAGAAATTGGACCGGTTCAAACAGCGTGTTGAAACTAAATTAGAGCAGCACTTCAAGAATCCGGCTAATATTATGTTGAAATTCGAACCTATGGACCACATCTATCGCAGCATTGTGTAAGCTTAGATCTTAATAACAGTAGGACTTTTGTTGTAGTTGTGATAAGGACATTGGCAACTCCGAAATTAATTTCTAGTTATAAAGGAGTAATGACAGTGCAAAAGTCTTCAGCAGGTGTTCAATTTGTTAATTAATCTGATATTATTCGCTGAATTAATGGTGAAATTTCTTTTTGTTGAAGTCACGAAGCCGCCGAAAATGCCGCTCTATTATCATACGCTTTCGGTATTGACGGCGTCGATCGTTACGTTCGCGTCTACCGTAAGGAAAATCCGCCTTGTGAAGACGAATTGGCAGCCAGACGTCGTGGTGATCCTTGGAACGAACAAATCAAACAACAATTAATTGAGAAAGTCTGTCAATTTATCGTATTTATCGGCGATTATTAATCGAATTCATATTTTAGCGCAAATTGGAGAAATTAGAGGAGATGAAAGAGGCTAAACGTAAACCAGCAAAATTCGTACCGAACACTAACTATAAAGATAAATATGCGCATTTGATCGGCCAGGAAGCAGCATTGGAAGCGGCCAAGAAAACCGAAACGAATAAAACCTACGGATTCGGTATTTCGTTCTATAATAAAATTATTTGTAGTTGAATAATTGCAAATTGTAGTGCCCAGCGAGAATAAGAAAGACGTACGATCGATTGAGCAAACAATGGCAGATATTCGCGCCAAGAAACGCTTAAAGACCGAACAACAGAAACAGAATGAAACAGTATCAACAACACAAAATAATTAGCATCTATATTTATTTATTATAAACATTATTTAGAGTAAATTAGTGTAATTTATAGAAATTCGGATGAATATTTCTTTGTTATATTACGACTTGTTGGCGTTATTCCTTTAGTAACCGCTTGGTATTCTTTTTGAAGTTTCTCCAACGACCGACATTTGAAACTTATGGTTTCTTTATACTTCATTTGAGTCAATTCAGTTAGAGTCACCAGCAGGAATTCGGCGTTTTTCGTCATGAATTGACGTTGCTACAATTGCAATTTTACTAATTGTTGAGAATATTTGAAGAGTTGTACTTACCTCGCTCATCTTCTCGTTCCGCAACGATTGTTCAATGTGTTTGATTTGCGTCTCGAACACATCGTATAGAATATCATCGATAACGTACAATAATTCGATCGTTTGTAATTTCAAACAATCGTCCAATAATTGAAGGTACAATTTCGTAAACGATAGAGTATTTACAGTTAATTGTAACCAAACATCGCCGCTTATATAACAGTTCAAATTCAAGCCCAATTGTGAGTATTCGTTTAATGATTTTATTAAATTAGTTTTCGTACGTAAATTCATCGGTATCCATTTATCTTCAATTGATCGAACTTTAATCGAATCGACTAGTTTATCGCGCGCGTCTTTCAATGATTGTATCAAAGGGGTGCGCAACATACCGTCGAGTTGATAACACAAATCCACCCCATAAGTACAAAGCTACAAATATAAAAATTTACGATTGTTAATAGAATAGAAACGAATACAAACTCGTTGGCATTGTTCGCGGACTAAAACCACACAATCTGTGATCGTTGATAGGTTCGTTTGCGGCATAAACACCTGTTTAATAAAATGTGTAATAAACAGCGATAATTCACTGTTAATCCAAACGATATACGCCGATAGACAAGTGGAGGAATTCTGGAAGGCCCGCAAAAACTCCTCAGTCATGTGGCACAAATTCGTGAATACAACACTCGATAAATATTTGATGTAGATGAAAGTTGAGCCTTCGCGTTTCACGCGTTTACACTGTTGTTTCAACATACTACTGCACAATTTCAAGAATAACTCCGAAGATTGTTGCGAACAATTCAATTGATTTAAAAGGCGAATGGTGCGCCGGGTAGCCCGTAAGCCGCCTTGTAGCGATTTATCCGGATTCAATTCTAATTCTTTTATTAGAACATCAATCAAATTATTGCGCCTCTGTTCGATTTTACGATGGATATCAATCAAAATTTGATCCGACTGTTGTTGATTGTTGATATAATCTTTAGATTTTTGCAACAATATCAAAGCATCCTCGAAATGCCGTTGGGCTATACAAACATCCAATTCTTCCGGTATTTCTAAAAACCATTCCGGGTGGATTGTTCCCGTTTCCTCTTCATACTCTTCGAATGCTACAATTTTAACGATTTAATTTAAAAAAAACCTAATGAAGTAACGATACGATTCAAGCTGGGCGAATCAATGGAAGCTGTGCGCGATGGCGACTTCTCGACGATAGATTCGCGTTTTTGTTGTTCCTGTGCCAGTCGAGCTTTCTTCGCTTGATCGAACTTGTCCAGCCATTCCTTCTTATTCGAACTGGACGTACATTGAAAGACGCGTGTATCCGGGAATATCAGCAATTTAAACGCGTGTTTAGTGCTGCCCATATCGCGTACATTCACCACTGCTAGACTCCCCAAATCGTATATAACTTCAAATACGTACTTCATTAAACTACGACTAAACAATTGCGTTATTTTAATGAAATTATGAATTAATCGAATTTACTTGTTTGTATTGCGGCAAGTTATCATAAAACTATCGGTGAATAGGTAAGCGTGCACTGTTTTGATGATATTGTTATCAACCGGGTCGATTTCTAATAAATCACCCTCGTATAAATATTTTCGATTTGTTATTTCTAATAATTCTTTACAATTCTCCACCTTCTCCAATATGGATGTAATTTTATTCTTATTCTCTTGATCATCATCTCTACTGCCACTATTATCGTTATTGTTAGTCTGTTTGGTTTCAATTTCCGGTTTAAGGCACGTATCGTCGCCTAAAATCGATGTTGTAGCTAACGATGATAATAACGATTTCTGTTCGGATAGTAGATGTGATAATTGATACATTTCACTCTCTAAATCTGTAATTAAACCACAATTAGTAGCGATTGCACTAATGATAGAAACTTACGGGATATCTCTTTGGCTGTATCGATAAATTGCATATAATTATGATACACATTCTTCTTTAAATTGTTGTTAGTCTCCTCGGATAACGCTTGGATCTTTTTACGTAAACGCCGCAATTCCGGACCGCCAACGCAACTCTGCGATAAATCACGAACATCTGCAAGATTTTATTGGAATTATCAACGATTTTCTGTGGGAAATTTACATTTTTCTGGGTGGAAATCTTTGGAGCATAGCAGGTTTATCGTCGGCTCTCTACTCGGATCCATTTTGACAAACGCCCATAACCTCACTAACAAACGTCAAATCGTCCAACTAGTACACAACATTCTTGTATCTATACATCCTTGTCTGCATTATCACAATTGGGTTGGTCTATCTCTGTTAGTGCGGGTTATTATTGATGGAAATTTAGGGTTTTTGTTGGTTTATATTGGTAGTGTTTGTTGGTAAAAGTTTATCAGTTGGAGTTGTCATATTAAAAAAGTTCCAAAATAAGGAAAAAATTAGTGGCATAATAAACTGTAATAAATCGTGAAATTCGTGTCGAAATGGCAGCCGAAATAAAACCAGCAACAAATACAAACGATAAATTTTGTACAACGAAGAAACCAGCATTGTTGGCCAAATTAGAAGGTTGTAATGATGAGATAAATGCTGCTGTTTTGATACCGGGTGAAGATGGTGTTATTAGTGTATCAGATGATAAGTAAGATTGAATTTTGATCAGCTATACTCGAATTTCATTTTGAACAATTTTTAGAACTGTTCGTGTATGGTTGAAACGTGATTCCGGCCAATATTGGCCAAGTATATGCCAATATATGCCAAGTGGAGCAACGTCAATTTTTTATACAGTGGAAACAAGACAGTTGTTTATCGGTCAAGAGAATGGTACTGTATCGGAATTCTCATTGGCGTCGGATTTTAATCGAATGATGCCAATTCGGGAGTATCTGGCCCATCAGGCTAGAGTTACAGAAATTATATTTGCCATCAATTGCGAATGGGTATTGAGTGTCAGTCGTGATAAAGTGTTCTCATATAATTGTACACAAACCGGCCGAAATATTGGCACATATACCGCAGAAGCCTGGTGTACCTCGCTACAGTATCCTTTATAACTATTATAGGCTTTCTTATAAGAAAATCGTCGATTTCCTTAATTTCTCGCCCAGATTCGATACCCAAACGAAACACGCATTCGTTGGCGATTTTTCTGGACAGATAACAATGTTGAAGCTAGACAATAACGGACCAACCGTCATCACAACATTAAAAGGTCATTCAGGATCTGTACGTTCGTTAGCTTGGGATAGCGAACGACAGATGTTGTTCAGCGGCTCGTACGATCAAACTGTTATCGTTTGGGATATCGGCGGGCAACAAGGCAATGCTTACGAACTCCAGGGGCATCATAATAAAGTATAATTCTTATCGATTTCTTTATCAATAAGCGATATTTTTGGATTTTATTTTATAAAGGTGTCGGCTTTGTATTATCTGGGTAGTACACGACAATTGGTCAGTGCCGGTGAGGATTGTGTGTTAGTCTTCTGGGATATGAATCAATCACGCCAGGAGACTCCCGAGTGGATTGAAGCCGATTTGTGTCAATTATGCGGTCGTCCTTTCTTCTGGAATTTGCGAGCTATGATGGATCAACGACAATTAGGTTTACGCCAACACCATTGTAGACATTGCGGTAAGGCAGTGTGTGAACGTTGTTCAACTGGCCGTCTAACAATACCAACGATGGGCTTTGAATTTGCTGTACGTGTATGCGATCCATGCCACAATCTGCTAAAAGATAAAGAGTAAGTTTATAACTTAAATACAGTTCTAATTATTGTGATTTGATGTTTAGACGACCATCATTAGCGACATTCCATGATGCTAAACATACAATTGTTGCTATGAATATTGATGAGACAAGAAAGAAATTGGTTACGGTCGGTCAGGATCGGCTCATTAAGATTTGGGACATTTCAGCTTTGCTTTGAACTTAGATTTTTATCGTTCTTTTTGTCCGTTTTATTTTCTTCGGTCTTTATTTCGTTCTCGTCAAACAATTTCAAAATATGCAGGAATGTGATTCAACAACACTATTCATGTGCTATTATTACTATTATTAATTAATATCATTGTAAAAATTTAAACAAATATTAATGTTATATTTATATTGTATAGGTTCTATTAAAAATAAATACCCAATAAGAATTTTTCGAAAAAGTCCAATATTCCAATCGAATTAATTTTCTCAATGTTGGTATTGATCGAAGTGTTGGAATTTAAAATAACAAAGTCGGCAGTAGTGTTGCCACATATTATAAAATATCGCCAAATTAGTTACTCCATTATTACTATCAAGCTTTAAGTTGAACGTAATGATTATATTATATCCTAAAAATAATGTACAAACTTGTAAAATTATTATTTGATAAAATTTTAGTGAAATATGTTCGATTTATGTACAAAATTGTGGCGATATTTGGTGGTGATTGTAATTTTTATCTGATTGAGAGATTTGGCAACTGTGTTTCATATTTGTCAATCAGGTTGTGCAACTGTAGCGCAGCAAATAAATAAAGTTGTTTGAAAAAAATCCAGGATTTACAAACTGGAAATTATCGAAATTATAGAATAAAAAGGTTGTAAATATTTATTAAATTTGATAATTCTAACAATTATCCGATAAATATGAAAATGATTATCTTGATTAATTTATAGTGAATTGAGATAACCTCAAAAAATAAAGACGCTGTCATTTGTACAGTGTATAAGACAAGAATATATTTGCAGGATTTTTTTTAGTTTCTCTCTTCGTATTTATTAAATAAAACGATTAGTTTATTAATTATGATTAATGAATTTTAAATCAACAAGAATGTGGCCAGTATTATTAGATATGACAAAAGAGGAATCTATGCAGTGTCTGCGTAATTTAGGTAATTCTATTCAATTATAAATGAATGTATGGATATTGAATTTTGGCTGTGTTCAATTAGAATTGGAAGCATACGCTCATTTAGTGTCAGCATTACGCGCACAAGGTCCACTGAATCCCGATAAACGTAAATTGTTGAAAGACACAAGTCTGGTATTGAACATAACGCAAGATCGACACAAGGCTGAAATCCGTCGGGCGATCAACGATGAGAAACTCAACACAATTGCATATCAGTATGTTGTTTTGTAATTTTTCAAGTGGCATTGTTGATTTTTGTGTCAATTTTAGTGTTAGTGGTTTAAATGAATCGATCGAGGATTGGGCACAAGAAGGACGCCGTACCGTTCCGTTAATACCCCGTCTAGCGCCACAAACTGTCTATTCAGCGATTGCCGATGATGTCGCCGATTGTGCCAATCAAAATAACAAACAACTACCACCGCCTGCATTAACTGAACGGAAACGTGTCTGTACATCGCCACAAATACTGCCAGAAACTACTACGAATCTTAATAATAATAACAACAACAATAGTAATAATAATATAAACAACAATAGTAAGGCGTTTCGTATATCAGATTTAACAACGAAAGCAGATGAAAGCAATAGAAAAAGGAAATTATCATCATCATCGTCATTATCGCCGTCACCATCATCGACAGTTGTTAATACAGAAAGTAGTCTAGCACAACATTTATTGCATGGACCGGCAATGAAGATGAATCGAAACGAGCAAATTTATCGGCATAGAACTAAACAAATGTTAAAGGAACAATCGAAATTGAGAAAATATTCAATCAACGGACCAAAACTACAAAATAACGAAGAAACAATAGAACAAATCCAGAATGAAATCAACAGTTACACACAACAATCAAATAATAATGAAAATCAAGTACAACAACAACAACAACGATCGAAATTGATAAATCCCATAAAAACGTCAAATTTTATATTGAAACCGATTATAAATCCGGTCGCTATATCGACGAATCCCGGACCGAGTTTTCACAATAATAACAATAGTAATAATGTAGATAATCAACAAGAAATTTGCTCGAATGTAACAACAATGGTGGTAACAACAGCGACAACAACTATAACAACAACACTACCGAAAAGACCGTCACCGTTACCACAAAAATTGATAGTTGTATCGAATCCACAAAGTTTACAACAAACAAACAGTAATATGCTGCAAAAAGGCGTATCACTACCGTTAGTTAAGAATCTAACAATGAAGAATTTGGAGAAGTTTAAAATTGTTACAACAACAAACCAACAACAATTCAATAGTAATGTTGTAACAAATTTAAATTCGTTAAAACACAAAGTTTTAACCGTTAAAACCAATCCAATGAAGAAAGTGATACCATTATCGCAATTATTGAATAGTAAAGGTGGTATTAAAGTCTTACCAATTGGTGGCAAGATAATTGGGAAGGCTTTAACAACACCTACTACAGTTGTATCAGCAACCACAACAACGACAACTACTACAACAACAAATCCTGTCTATATTGTAAATACAGTAAAGACAAATATTCAAGAATCCGATACTACTACTACTAATAATAATAATAACAATAACAGTGATAAAGAGAATGGCAAAAGTACAGTATTGGGCGAGATATTGAAAGCTAGCGGGGTTACAAACGAGGATTTCGATGCACAAATTGAAGAATTCCACATTCTTAATAATCGGGTCAATAACAATAAAGAAGTTGTAAAGAAAGAAATCGAAGGGAATGGTGACAATAAACGAGAAATAGAGGCGAAAAATGAGGCAATTATAGAGGAACAGATGATCGTTAACGAGACAGTTCGTAAGTCTTTTCACCAGTTTTCTTGATTGAGTTTTAATTTGTTGTTAAATTAGGTGAAACTACTGAAATAATCGAAGAAACACCTGTGACAACAGTGCAAGATAATTTGGAAATTATAGCAACAAACAGTGATGGTAACTGATATTTATTTTCTAATTTATTTAAAATATTGTCGTAATTGTTTATTGAAGAAATTCTCGTTCTTAGTTCAATTATCAAATTTGATTCAACTACAATGAAAAACGACGATTTTGCTCAATGTTGAATTTTTTCGGTTTCATTTTGTTCTTGTTCGTGTTAAATCAACAATTTAATTTATTATTAATTAGAGATATTTTGTAAATAATTATAGACAGAGAGAGAGATGAAAAAAGAAGTTGAATATATTCTATACCTTGATTAATACGGTTTTTATTACGAAAAAAAAAAACAGTTTTCGACGAAATCTTTATTTATAAACTTATCGTCCACATTATTTAAATATTGCTGCAAGACTTGTGCAATCTTAACAAAAATAATTCCAACGAAATAGAAATTAGAGTTCGAATTTGATTCTCAAGTTAACGTGAATAGTGCCTTCTATGGTTCCTTTCATTTAACAAGACTAGATTTATTGATAATAATAGGAATGTTTCTAATGTATAGAGACCCCAAATCAATCGTTTCCGGTTTGATTAAGTTAATTAATTAATAAATAATTGTAAAATAGGAAAAATATCACAGTAGTTAAATATTTTGAAAGTTTCTTTGTTGTTAAAGAAAATCAACAGTCCTCGGTCGATGATTTAGGGTCTTGAGCCATAATTGTGTGCTGTTTTATATATCTAGCGTACATTTTCCTAGCTTGATTCAATACTTTAATAACATTATGCTTCCTTACCATTTTATCAAAATGCATCGCCATCTCATTATAATCCATATTCTTACTGATAATATAATCGCGATGTTGTAGCAAAACCGTTAAACATAAGAACATTAAAAATGGATTACCGCCACCGAATTCGTTCGGTGGTGGTAATATCGTGGAAGATTTTGATTGTGTAACATTCGTTACACTACTAGTAGTTGTGACTTCTGTTACTTCCTCGCACGAATTCATCATACCAATATCATCATCCATCTTTCTGTTATGATCGACTTCATCTAATTCTAGATCGATTTGTTCGTCCGGTGTACCCGTCGAAATATTGCCGACATTAATCGTCTGATGTAGGGGATTTTCCCAGATGAAGACGTCCCGTTCGATTGTCACCGAATTTCGTGATTTCTCCACTTTTACTTCATCGGTACTGGGCGCTATTTCGGTTAAACGTTCAACGAATTTATCACCGAACACTTTACGATCTAGATTTTCTAATTCTAAACGTAATTCACGCGTTACTGACGTCGTTAATGGACAATAATCCGAATCAGGACTGCTATTATTACCACTACTACTGCTGCTATTATCGTTAATAACAGCAGGTTTATTCGATTCTTGATCGAAACTTGATTTTGTTAGTAAAATTTTTGGTTTATCGCCGTTATTTTCTGGAGGTTTTGTTTGATTTGAGCCGACAAAATTGAGGAATTCGTTTAGATTTTTAACAATCTTACCACTCGGCGGTATTGCATTAACATCTAGTTTTTCTAATGATGAGAATAGTTTTGATTGTGATAGACGTTGTTTTAGGTCTTTAAAATGTTCATTTTTACGATTCGTTTTAATTGATGTTAAACTACAACTTTTCGTACGATCGACAATTTTATTATTGATTTGATTATTTAAAACGATCGAATCAGATTTCGGTT
This sequence comes from Hycleus cichorii, assembly GCA_013841215.1. Lineage (NCBI taxonomy): Eukaryota > Metazoa > Arthropoda > Insecta > Coleoptera > Meloidae > Hycleus > Hycleus cichorii. The sequence continues at coordinate 47,064 of JACDRQ010000092.1, read as the reverse complement.
CTAATGGTGATACGGAACGTGAACGATTTGAACAATCAGTCTTTATTTTACGTTTTGTCTGTTGTAAATGCTGTTGACTTAAAACACCATCATCAAGACTACGATATTTTTGTTTAATATCAACGATATTTTTTGCTTTAATAAAACTTTCATCTAAACTATGATTTTGTCGTTTAATTATTGTCGGTTTTGTGATATTCGATAATGATATTGATGAGCTTTGTCGGCGCAATTCGCAGATTTTCGTATAAACTGTTTCGCGTTGTTGTTGTTGATGTTGTTTCACTAACGGACTAATTGGTGGTGTTTGTTGGATTTGTTGCGGTTGGAATTTGATGTCGTACAATTTCAATTCGTTTCTTGGCGGATCTGCCGGAAGACTACTCCATAATACTTCCAACATACGTAGGGAATCGTCGAAGGCGAATTCGCGTTTCATTTCCAACAATAACCAACGATAGCAGAACAACAAATCATCCGCCTAAATAAATAAAGCAACCAATAAATAGAAGAATATAAAATAATAATTCGTTATTACCTGGTGACTTTTGAGATAATTGTAAAATTCCGAATCGTAATACATTAAACCTTCGGCTAGATGTGCGAATTTCTGTGTCATTGCTATACCATCAATCATGAAATTTGTCGATAAACGTTGCATCAAAGCACAAAAACAGATATAAGCATGTGCTTCATCGTTCATTGTTACCAATAACGGTGATGCTAGATCGCTCATACCCTGACAATAACTGACTTTCGGATGATTTAGAGCGTACCTAAATCATACATAAAATTACTGATTTATCTAGACAATCATTCAATAATTGTACGTTGTTAGAATATTAAATAATGATGCAATATTTTGATTATCGTCACTACCAGCATAGAATGGATGATGTCGGTCAGTTCTTAAAACATCCTTCCGCACCATACCGGTCGTATAAGCTAATTCGCCAACAACTAAACCTTGACTAATTGCATTCTTCCAGGCTTCCTTCAATTCTAGATATTCGCCAGCTTTACGTTTGATGTAATCCATCCGTTCGCGTCCGGTCATACCGTCCGGATAGACATTCAATAAATGCTTCCAAACGACTTTCCTCAAACTCGGTTCAATTCCACCGAAATAGATGACCGAACGCAGTTCTTTGCTGTACAAAATCTGCCCGACTGGATCGAGAAATGTCCGAAATTCCGCATCTGATAGTGGTTGTCGTGGCGGTTGTTGTAATAATTGTTGGGCCACTGCAGTCGTACCATCCTCGCCAAAATTGAACGCTTTCTGTACCATATTTAGAGTTTTGCCCATTTGATTGAAAATACCGTGCAGACGTGGCGATGGTTTGATCTCCTGTCGGATTTGGGTTATTATCGGTAGATTCTGGCGTAATTCCCAATCGTCTACGGACTCATCAATCGCTTTTGGATCGACTAATAAACATAAACACGGTTCAGTACTGGTCGTTACAGAATTATTGTAAGTCCTAAAATTTTGTTAATTAATTTTGAAATTGCTAAATTCGTTCCGAATACTTGAGAAATGCAGCGTCTAAATCCCAGTCGGATAATAACGGTAAATAAGTTTCGTGCCCATTCTCATCGCACATGCGGTACGATATCGTAAAATCTGTTTTCAAATCGAACGCCTTCAACAGGATGCTTTGTAAGACTTCGAATGATGTAATTTGGGGATCGACGCTGAATTTGCGGAATTCGGGCGGCTGTCCCCCTTCACATTTCTGGAAAAATCACCCAAAATTTCACGGAATAGTAAAATGGAAATAAAATCGAAAAATACCTTAACTTTTACACGTACAGCTTCACGACTATAACCGAAAACACCAGCCATTTTTTGCTTTTATATAACAATAAAAAACTTAAATCTACATTAATTCCGATTAACTTTCGTTTTAATTAACATTTCTCTTTGTTAATTAGCCTTTTTATACAATTTACATTGTTTTCTATTTAAAATAAATGAAACATGACAGTGACATATGGGAGCTGTCAACATACAGGATGGAAACTTGCGAGCAACAAAACCACCAATTTCTGATAATTTGGGGCTAATCATTAAAAAAAAGACGTAATTATTATGCAATTGTAACGTAAGTGATTACAATTTCCTTTAAATTATCAGCAACGGTAAATGGGTTGATAAAACACCAAATATACTTGAACTATAATACTTTTATGTTGAAAATAAATAAACAATAAATTACGGATGCATCTATCGTCGGGATTTGTGTCTGCTGTAGGGCTTCAATAGTTTTTCGGGTTTCTTTATCGGATTACTTGTAATTTTCGGACTGTTATTGTTACTTGTAGTGTTGCTATTGTTGACATTCGTGTTGGTTTTGTTGTATTGAAATTGCTGGATAACTGGCGGTTTCGTTGCTACAGTTTCATTAATTTTCAATTCGTCATCTTGCCGTTTATTCTCCATCATCTTTAATTTAGCCTCAATCGCTTGAATTTGTAATTCACGATCGGTTTTCTTTTCGTTCTTCGACATCGCTAATGCTGGTATCTTCACTTCAGTTCGGGGCTTATCAATTTCACTCTAAAACAGTCTTTTTAGCATTTTTCTTGTAATTATTAAGGCTGTTGTACTTCAATCATACTGTGCGCCCACGTTACTGTAACATTCTTCTGGCCGATTTGTTGATTGTTCAAGATCTTCTTCGCTTCAATTGCTTCATCCTTGGTCGTATAGGTAATGAAAGCGTAACCGCGTGGTTGACCAGCTAATGGACCATTACGATGGAATAGTAAATCGAATTTTTCAATTTTGCCATATTTTTGCACAATTTTCAATAGTTGATACCAGTAAGAAGATGAGACGTTATGTTAAATATCAATCAAATTGAATTCAGAAATGAATTACTTACTCGGTAATTCTTGCATCTAAATTACCGATCCACAAGCGACGATCCTCGTTCGAGTCCATTGTGGGGTTGTTTCCTCTTGTCTATAATAAAGCCTTTGAAAAAGAATTCGAGGTTATGTAATACAAACATTCAAAAAAATCAATAATTTCAAACAATATTCAAGAAATATTCAACTTACACAAATAAATCTATTTTTAATTTGTTTATTGTTTATTTTTGGAGAAATATAGCAGTTTTAACTGTAAACTTGTTAAATTTTAACCTATTCAACGACCGTTTGTTTAAAAATAAAACAGTAACATTTAATTTGTTGCAATTGGTATTAGTTGACATTGAGTATAGAATTACTATAGATGGCGCTATACTTTAAAATTGTGCATGAATTAGTAGGCAACCAAATAAACAGCACGTTGGCGGCAAATTCAAACAGCAATTATCATTTAGAATGCTGAAATTATTTTATTTTCGATAGATATCATTAAATAACATCTTAATTATCTAAAACATATTTGTTAATATTTATATATATTTATCGGAAGAAGTAACATCAAGATATCACTATGTATATATAATTTACTCAATAATTTCATTACAAATTGTAACCCTTAAGCTTTTTCTCATTTATTCAATTTAAGGTACTTAAATCTTTTTATATATGCATATATAAATAATCATTATCATTATTATTATTATTATACATGTATAAAGAAAAGGAATATTATTGTTGACGAAATTGATCAGCTCCTATGGATCAATTTCGTCGTTGCTACTACTACAATTTTCCGACCATTAAATTTATAAAAATACCCTTACTTAAACAGAATCGATAACAAATTAATATAGGCAATCGTATCATTTATCATTAATATTATTATTATTATTACTGAAAGATCGTTAAAATCACTTTCAATAGCATTTACCGTTGTTGTTTCAATGAATGAAATTACGACGAAAATAAAGGAAGAAATCAGTGTACAAACTGATATATGGCAAGATTCGTGATTATTGTCTGAAAATACTTCAATCAAAATCAGTGGTGAAACGGGATGAAACAATTTTAGGCAAGTGCTATTGAAAAGAATCGAAAATTCGAATCGCCTTCTCTTGAATCCAGGCACTGACGTTTTATAATTACATCTTTTTTGTTTATTATTAATTTTAATAATTTTTGTTCTCCGCTACAATTCAAGTTTAATGTTCAAAAATTGATCAGTCCTGTGTATTTACAAAGGCGTGAATGTTAATTAACTGAACACTAACAGAAGACGTACAAGCTATAACAACATCAATAGTTAAATATAATAGAGCCTGTTTTGCTTAAAATTGATCTTGAGAAATCATCAACATTTAGTACATTTCGAGTGTTTTAAAAATTATTTACACGTGGAATTTGGAGATTTTTCCCTTCAACTTGCAATTCAATTGCAAATTAAATCAATAATACTGACGAGAACGCATTGAGAATTTGGCCAGAAAAATTCTACTGTGATCGATATTATATCCCCTAGAAGAAATTGTGCAAGATTTTGTTGTATCACGATGTCTGATATGAATTATAGTTTTGTTGTGATCAATAGGGGAATTCTTTGACTAAACTAAATTCAAGGGAAAATATATAGAAAAATACATCTTTTCTTGTCGGAATAAAAAACTCTACTTTCGTACTGTAATAATAATAATAAATCTGGCATTAATCGAAAACAACAATAATCTAAAAGGCGGTGATTTCTAATACTCGAGTGTTGCATCAATTTAATAGAAATCACAACTTGTAGATTATCTTTCTAGTTTCAATAGCTACAACAATTTTTTCGTTTTCGTACAAATAAATGTCTCCAGTTGGTGAGCGTTTAAAACATTGAAATTCTGGTTGGTAGGATCCAATTCCTAGATAGTTTCTTTTTAAAATTATTTTCATTGAAGTAAATGCAACAATTTTACAACATTTAGAATATTAGAATAAAACAACTACCAATTTCAGTCGGAATTTTCTTTGATATTTTCCTTAATAATTAATCAACTGTATAATTGCAATTGCACGATATAACAATCTCAATACAACCGTTTAAATAACTAATCATCTCTAAATTGAAAGATTTTTGCGACAATTTAAAATTTACTAATCATCCCATGTTGGGAACGCCGTTGGATCACTTACGAAAAGGCCGGAAGTTGTTGTAGTTGTAGTACTTGCAGTTGTAGTAGGATTCGTTCGATTGATAACAGATCTTGTGTTGTTTGTTGTTACGTTGTACTGCTGTTCGACTTGATATTGTGGCCAGGATGTTTGTTGATCCCATACAGCTTTCGGATCCCAATCGTACGTTGGTTGATCTTGGCTTTAGTTTGAAATTTTGTCTATAATAATAAAGAAAAATAAAAGGAAATTTTAAACTACCTGAAAATATTTTGTTCGGTTGTTATATTGTTGGTTTTCGGTTTTTCATGATCAGTTATTGTTAATTCGATATTTTGATCTTTATCATTCTCTTCTAATGTACTGTTCTTTATGCCATAATAAAAGTACATAATAAAACCTAATGCCATCCATATAGTGAAACGTACCAATGTTAAAATTGATAGTTTTAGAATTAAATAAATATTAACTGTTATAGCTACGGCTGGAACGAAAGGCAGTCCTGGCGTCATAAACATGAATGTGTTCCTACAAAATAAAAACTTATCAATACGACATTATTCACTTAAGAGTTATTTGATGAGAAATTTGAAAAATATTTCAGTGATAAAAAATGTAGGAGCATTCTTGAATCGTAGTGAATCATTTGATGGGCTCAACTCTCAACATTACTTGAAACGAATCTTTTTTCAGCCAATACGAGGTTCAAATCACTCGTTAAATAATAGTACAAGTTATCATCATACATATAAACTACATGTATACATTCTAGTGTACAGTAGATTTGTTGTGAAATAATCAACTTGACTGTTTACTGACCTGTTTTGTGGCTTTCTCGATATAATCAACAAGACACTCATTATAGCAAACAAAAAAAAGAACGTAAAGAATGTTGTTGCACCGTTCATATTGTGCATACCGCACACAATAATCAAATCAAAGATAATTATTAAAAGATACAAATATCCAACCATTTTCATGACAAACATTCCAGATTCTTCTGTCGCCGGTCCGGTATCAACCCAGGGGAATATTGCAGGACATAAATATGTAGCAGCCTATAAAAATGCTCAATTTATTTACATTTATTATTTCAATTTAATTAAAATTACTTGTAATCGTCTACCGATATAACCCAAACTAGGTCCAACTGTTGAACCAACAACACCACCAGTACTTGTAGCGCTACCTGCGCCATGTAAAGTACCATAGAATTTATTCTCGGTACGATCAGATACTAGAAATTGATCATCACGCATCGAGAAATCCTCATCGGGTTCATCACCACCGAATGTATCATCACTATCCGGTGAACTTCTTGTTATACGTCGTATCATAACACGTTGTGTTTGTTGCGTTGGAATTGGCGATGCTGACGGTGATGGTATTGCAGTTGGTCCTAAATTTGCATCGATTGCTTGTTTCAAAACATCCGGATGCAATTGATTCCCATATAAAGCTTGATTATTCGGATTTTGATTTAAAGTTTCTTTTGTTGGTGATCCTCTTAATGGTGTTCGTAGACTTTGTGGTAATAATTCAACTAGATTTGTTGAATGCGGTTGATAACGTAATATTAAAACACATGTTGATACTAATGTATAAGCTAATAATGTCCCAATTGACATCATTTCAACAAGAATTTCTAATTTTATAAATAATGCTGCAATAGCTGCAGCTAAACCAGAAATAAATGTTGCTATTGCTGGTGTACCGGTTGTTGTCCACACTTGAGAGAAGATACTAAAAATTTGTTTAATTAAACAAGAAATGAGTGATTTGGATAATTATAGTGGAAGAATCTACCGAAAAATTAAACCATCTTGAGCCATTGCGTATACAACTCGTGGCATGGGAAACATTGAACCGAACATACTGACAGTTAAACCAGCCAGTGCACCAACGGCCACAATATATTTACATTTGTAAGCGCCAACTTGGCCGAACATCTCTACTAATGCTGAATCTTCATCCACTTCATTGTAAGGAACTAGAAAATTGATTCGTTATACCAAGTGTTTTGGCTCGGTCTAGGGCAACTGCTCGTCAAAAAATGTTACATGAATTTCTAGCCCGAGATCAAGTGAATTAAAATAAAAAATAAAAATGAGTACCAATTAGTGTTAGCATCATCGATGAAGTGACGTACGCAATTAAAATAATCCCTAAACTAGTGACAATAGCTAGAGGGATTGATTTCTTTGGTGTTGCTGCCTCTTCACCTGTTGTTGCAATTATATCAAAGCCAATAAAAGCGTAAAAACATGTTGCTGCCCCTGTAAAAACCTATAAACCAATTGTTTTTCAATTCTATATTGTTGGCTTGATGTTTGATTTAAAATGGATTTACCCCTGACCAGCCTTGCGGCAAAAATCCATCGTGTTTTGTCCAATTATCGGTGTTGACATAAAAAAGGCCGGCCGTCATAACAAATACCCATACAGCTAAATTGATAGCATTGAGGACATTATTGAATATTAGTGACTTTTTTACACCAGCCGCCAATAATAACATCATCAATAATGTTATTATAAAAGCAAGGAAGTCCGGCGGTCGACCTAACAATTATAAATCGTCCTCTATTATTGTATTATTTCGAAATTACATACATTCAACTTACCGAAAATTGTGCCGATACTGTCCTCGATGGCTTCCTGGATTGCCCCGTTCGCCAAAGCATCAAAACATGCACTCAATGCACATGCACAAGCACTAGTTCCTATTAAATACTCCAAAATCATATTCCAACCAATAACAAAGGCAATAAATTCACCAACTGTAACGTAGGAATACATGTAAGCTGAACCGGTTGTGTGCGGTACACGTACACCGAATTCCGCATAACAAGCCCCTAAATTCCAATAAATGTAACATTATTACAATTGTTTGTTAAATTAAATTAAACAAGCATCACCTGAAAAGATACTAGCAACTGCGGCAATAATAAAACTGATAACAACACCTGGTCCCGCCACATTTTTTGCCACCATCCCGGCCACCAAATACATCCCGGTACCAACACAACTACCCACACCCAGTGATGTTAAATCCAATGTTGTTAAACATTTCGTTAATTTCTGTTTACCCTCTTCAGTCCTTGACGGTCTAGTTTGTTCCTGTAGACTGTCGACATTCTTCGTTCGTATAAGTTTACTGAAAAGGACTAAACCATCACGACGGAGATTTTCCCGGTCAATCGACCAAGGACCCAGTTTCATGCTAAATTCAAAACCCAATCATTGAAGGAACATCATCGAAATTTGATAATTGATTAAGAGTAGAGAATATACCCCCAATTTACCCCAATTATAATTGGTGGTGTTGTTCGTTTTTCCGAAGGGGTTAAATGTATTTTGGCATCGATTCTAACAACCACCATAACCAACAACACAACCGAATAGAGCAACTAGTTAGGACTTAGTGCGGCGACGCCTCAACCCTCTTTGATAATTCAAAATGACGTCACATCATCCCTACAGGTTGTATTAAAATAATATCAAATAGGTGATAGGCCAAACAGAAAAAGATCGCATTAAAACAACAAGTTAACGTCTATATAAAATATGAAATATTATTGGCAAGAAGCTGTGAAAAATAATACAACAAATCAAATTCCATTAAAATTCCCCTTAGTATAACTCAATTGCTATTTTCAATTTTCTGCCATTATTCCCGTTGATTACATCAAAATAAGTATGTATATCTATCTCTGTCTTTTCCAATTTTCCTATGATGAATAAATTAGAAGAGATGGCACAAGCGAACCGCATAGACTTTCATTTCATTAGAATTCCTTTCAATTATAATGAAAATAATAATAATGGTAATGGTGGTAGTAGGGATGATAAAAATGGTGAAGATGGTGGTGAATAAAAGATGTTTAATTTGTTTGTGTGTGTGCGAGCGATCGGGTTAAAGATTGGTTCTGAAAAAGGGTTGCTCTATATTTATGCAGATATGTGAACTTGACGCTTTTAACGAAACAAAAGGTGCTTTGTTTTAAATACAATCAACCCCCGATCAATAATTCATGTTTTTAATCCAAAATATTAATATGATTTGGTTTAATTCGATTTGGAAATGGGCTAAATTACCCCAAATTTCACTCTTAATTAGTTATATGGCTTAGGTTTAATTGAAAAGAATAGAAAAATGATAGAAATTTGGTGATAATCTTCGATTAAAAACTTACATTTTTTAATTTGAGTCGGATAGATTTTGATCATTAAGTAAATCGAAATTATTAAAATCGATGCATTATTGGTTTTTATTATTATGGTGGTGTTGAAGGGGTAGTTGATCACTTGATTTTTGTTAAATTCACAATAAATTGGCACATTTTAATAACCACTATGGATTTTATTAAATTTACCGATATTCTAATCGACAATAGTTTAAAGCTCGTGGAGCTTCCGATATATCTGTAACTAAAAGCTCCGTCGTCTATGCTGCTATTTCGGCTATTTCACGACTCGCCACCACTATCGACCATGCTGCCTAGACCTTGTGTCCGTATGGATCGGCGCCGCCGCCGTCACCACCACCACCACCACCACTGCTGCCACTAAAATAATCACACACCACCAACACCAACTGAACTCGGTGAGACAACAAATAGAGCAAAATACAATAAATAAAGTACTGAAAATAGATCAGTGTCCCGGGGGTGGAAAATTGTAAAATTCCAAAAAATGAACACAATTCCTATTTTATATGTTGCGATTAATTTTGTCGTTGTGATGAATAATTGGCTTAAATGTTCAACAGGCATTTGATAATTCCACTTGATGATTGTCAAAAGCTTTCCATCAACAAAACTAGAGAGCTTTTCATTCATCATACAGAACAAACAGTCACCACTGTCATCAATAGCTTCATTTTTATTTTCCCGGAATACAAAAGAAAACATGACAACAATAAATCTTCTATTGTTTTCCGTAAAGTCCGGATCAAATATCCAATTCAATTGGCTTTGTAATAAAACAAGAATCCATCTTAAACTAATTTTCGTTTTTAATAGAAGGAGAAAAGGGAATTTAGAGGGTTGTTGACTGCTGCAGTGCAATGACGTCACTTGAATAATAGCGTATCGATGGTTTCACAGTGGCGCCATCAAAGGACAAATATACACCCTTTCGCCCCATTCCAATAATCCTTGATATTTAAGGAAATGATTTTCATTCATAAACTTTACGTTAGTAACGACAACAATAATCGTAAATTTAAACGAGCCTGTCAAATACAACAAAAAGAATGCTACAATTTCGAGAATCGTTTTAAATTAAGGACAATCATCATCATTAATGTTAATGAGGTTTTTTCAATTTGTTTTAATTGCATCAAATTAAATCGTAATTGGTTCAATAATTGGATTGATATACAATTCCATTTAATTACCAATTAGATAATTTGATTTGGAGATCAAGATTGGGGTGTAGATATTTTTAGACAATACTACTATTTCTAACTGGTCAAATTATATGAAAAATTAGATCGTTACTAATAAATATGGGTCTATTTTTTCATTTTTCAACGTTTTAACATTAAAGCGCCAGTAGCAGGGCTAGTTAGGTAGAATATTCGAAATAGAAGCATTGTTAATGTCCCAAAATTGGGGCTCAAGGAATTTTAAAAACCTCTAAACTTTCTTTAAAATGATTTAGTAGTCAAATTAGTTAGAAATTATCATAATTTAGAATCAAAATTTGTTAAAGTTTTGGTGAACATTGGACTGACTGTCAAATAGTGAAATTTACCAATTTTGAAGTTGGAAATTCTTCTGAAAAAGTGGATACAAGTCGAGATTTTATCTTTAAATTTGACTAAACGTGCCCAAACTATGTGTTTTTTTACAAAAACTAGTGGTTAATAATCAAATACTGATAGAAAATTGCGTACAAGATTTTAGAACTGGAAGATGGTAAGCTTATTGTCGTTACGAACGGTGTTTGTAAATAGAATTGTATTAAAGCTTATTTTTTAAAAATTAAAACATTGTAATTATCACCGAAATGGAATTTGTAAAAATGAGTAGGTCACAAAGAATCATTAATAAATCCAGTTATATTACAAATTATACGTTTGTTTTAATTTAACGGGAACACAACTGATATAAAACTAGGTCTATTTTAATCAAATTTATTAGCAATTATTCACTGTAACGAGGTGAAATAGAGATGAGGACGAGTCAACACAAAATCTCATCAATATTGGAAAGGAGACAATTTTAGTGGAGAATTTTCATTAGTTTTTCTACTAAGTTTTACTATACTACGCTATAGTTTAATTAATTGGTTAATTAAAAGAAAGTTCAATTAGTTCGAGTATCAATAGAATTTTAATCACAATTGGCTGGTTATTTTGCATTTTTCAAAATCATCCACAATATCAGATTCACCACTTTCTAAACAACAATTCGATTGAATCTCTAGAGTGTTGATTGAAGAAAAGCGTTTTTCTCTCAATAAAATTTCAACAAAAAAACATCTAAATAAACGGGAAAAGATTGACGTTTTGTTGTTGTTGTTGTCGTTATTCTTACATTCCATTCAGTCTGGAATTAAACTGGTTTAGTAAATAGAGATTGAGAATAATTTTCGTTCCTTATATTTGTTTTTCGTTTCAATTAAATAGGAAAAGCTTCTTTACGTTGGAAATACAACTTGTTCTTTTAATGAATTATAGTAGTAATAACAGGGAACTTTGTACTATTATTTAGTTAATTGAATTCGTTGTAGTTGGTTTAAAAAAAAACAAGAAAAATGATTCGAAATAGAATGCAAGGACGTTTTTAATCGTTCTACTTCTACAACAATACAATTAAATATTTGCAAAACTATTTTAAACATTAATTAATGATATTTGTTGGAAACAAGGAGGAAAACCGTTCTAATTAGGGTAAATAACAGTGTTGTGTATAAAATTTTATTTCTATTTTTGTTGCTACTATCCGCTGTGAGAACAATAGAATTAACCTCGATAATTATTGTCTTGTAATCATTTTGTTCTATTTTTACAGAAAATCGAGATTTTCAATTTGTAACGGCTAGAATTAATCACGAGGGTTGTGTAAATAAATTAGCCAAAATTCGCCAACCCTTCGAAGAATTCGGCCTCTATTACGGTACATTAATCAGATATGTAGTTGGGAAATTGTGTGTAGAAAAACCGGTGGTCTTTTGAAACAACCTTCTCGAAAGATATCCAAGTACGCACTCTCTTCAACAACAACACCAACGAAATCATTCAGTTTCTTTCGCGACTATGCACCAGTCCGTTGTTGTTACTTTAATTATTAAGTACGGTGGGATTTCTTGAGCCGGTTGTCGACTTAATTTTCCGCTATACTCAGCTGTTCGCGTCCTATACCTGTGTGTATGTCGCTCCGGTGTACAGTTTAATTGACGATTTCCAAAGGAAAATTCCAATCTTAGCACAACATGTGAATTATCTTCGATGTTATTAAATTGATAATGGAACAATTTTATCTACAGGTAAGTCGAGTTTTGTGTTGTTCTTGTTCTATTTATTGATTCTAGATTGTAGTAGCGATACCGCTACAATATTCCGTGTTAATACAGTTATGTATGTGTATTTATATGAATAATTTAATCATAAAAACATAAAAAGCTTGATAAAAGAAACGACAATTCCATTACATCTAAAAATTTTCTTAATACTTTCAATGGCATGAAACGGAAACGAATCATGCTTAGAATCGCAAAATCATAGAAAAAACCGGAAGCCTATCTATATTTATAAAATAATAATTAACAAAAAAGCGCCCATCCAGGAAGTCGTTCTATTCAATTATTTATCATCAAATGTGTTAGTGTTTGCCATGAATAATTAATTTTAAAGCAAATTAACAAAATTCACACTCCTTTCTCATTTACTTTACTTACACTTGAGACGAGAGGTTTTCCTCTATTACAACAACATAATCGTTATGTAAGTATTTAGATAGTAATGTTAGTTTTGTGTGTATGTGGCACACGGCTTTTATTTTTTTTATTATTTCGGTTGCTTGTCTTTGGTTCCAGAAGAAATGAAAGCTGTTCGTTGAGACGAATATCTTCCTAGATGTAACTGTATTTTAAAATATTTATATAAAGTTGACGCGACTTTGGTTTACATAACAAGTTGGGGGACCCACCCAGCCGGGGTGCCTCTGGGGCTACTACCTCAATACTTCAACTTTAATATTAATGAGAAAATAGAGAGACGAATTCTTTTAAAAAAAACAACGTATATATCCTCAATTGAATTCCCTATTGATTGCGGAGAGAAAATTGCACAAAAATTGATAATCAATTAGGAAATTGAAATGTTGCAATTTTCCTCTCAATTTGATTTTGTAAGAGTTCAACAACAATAAAAGTGTTGTTTTAATTGATTTTAATACGCCTTCTTGTGGCTTCTTTACTAATATATCATTATAAAATGTTGGGAATTATTAATAGAAAACATTGGAGAAAAATTGCCAGGTCAGGGATATGAAGCACTTACCGTTAAAATATCGTGAAATTGCTGGTTCGCCAGGAAGTCGACGTTTCTTTCCTACACCAAGAAATCGATAGAATTTTAACGAATTCTTTTCCCATATTTCCACCAATATCTGCAACAAAATCGAAATTATAGTGTCAAATCTTTGTGTATTCAACCACATCAGCCTTCCAACAATAATCGGCTTATCTGCACAAAGGTCTTTGACGCACAAAAAAGGAATTTCAAAGGAAAATAACCCGAATTCTAAAAGAGGGTTAATATCATTTTTATACTTCCAACCACTAGCGTTTGTAAAACAAATTTGAATAATTTTATTAGCCATGAAGTACGAATAATGTCTGTAATTATTTATTAAAATTATTGATCATTCAATTGTTGGGCAATAGAATTACTTGTTTGTGATTGTTCTGTTAATTAAACTCCGAGTTTAATCAACTTTATTGCACAAAATTCGCCAACATTCATATATTGCTATTAAATTGAAACAATTTCGATTATTTGGGCTAAATTTCGGAATATTACAGACCATTTTAATAGATTTTTAACATGAACAATTTGTACGAAAGCGTCTTTTTTTTTAAATTACAGGAATGGCCTTTAACGGATAGATCCGGAAAAATTCCTACTATTAACTGTCTTTTTTTCCATAATTTTATCAACAAAAAATAAATAATAGCGATAATAATATCCAAAGTTGACCATGAAATTATTTATATTTCGTTAATTACCACCAATTTTAATAATGACCCGTTTCTCGATTAATAAATATTTATAAAATCCAAATATTAACAACAAATTTAATAAAATGGAAAAATTTCTCCTCTAATTGAACGGAAATAAGACAATTTCCCATATCCACTTTAATTTGCATGCAAATATTTTAAATACTCACAACACAATAAAGGGAAAAATTCGATCTTTTTTTAAACAAATAAAACAACTTTCACTCAACGTATCGTTAATGTTAATTTTCAAGTAAAAATAAGCCCAAATTACGATCTATAATCAACCGACTGGATCCAATTATAGGTATTTCCAAAAAAAATTACAATTAATTGATTAATTATCTAATGTAGACTCTTTAACGGAATTACACAAATTATTAACAATTATGTCGCAATCATTTAATTACCTTCAAGACTTTCAAGTGTTACTAGGTTTTTTCCAATAACACTAACTCTATCATTGATAATAATCCGAATCATTTTGCAACTGATATTGTCTTATTATTATTATCATTATTATTAAAGCCATCATCATGATTATTATTATTATCATTTAATGGTCATATTATTTGTGGGATAAATATATGTGTGGATATGTAAGGCCGTTTCGTCTCGTTGAATGTCAGAACGTGATGTGTTCCACTATACTAATTCCAATCACCTTGTTTTCAGAAATGAAAATTGTTAAGAATTAAAATCGAACAAATATTACTTCATCAACAACAAACGATTAGAAATAATAAAATAAGAATTATTCTAAATAGGCGAGAAAAAATATATAAATTATTAATGTTATAGACTAATTTATCAATGACAATAGACGTATATTT
This sequence comes from Hycleus cichorii, assembly GCA_013841215.1. Taxonomy (NCBI): domain Eukaryota; kingdom Metazoa; phylum Arthropoda; class Insecta; order Coleoptera; family Meloidae; genus Hycleus; species Hycleus cichorii. The sequence goes on along the minus strand of JACDRQ010000092.1, from coordinate 31,972 downwards.
CACAATTGTTTCCATGTTGTATAAAATAACTGTAATTATTAATTAATTAGTTTAATTAATTCTTTTTTTTTTGTTTTCAGGTGACCTAAGACGACGATTCATTAAAGTTCAAATCACAAAAAAATAGTAATTAATGGTAATCAAAAGCAGATGTAATTATTAATTAAATGCAATGTTTGTGGCAGTATTAGTTGCAATTAATTTCAAAGATTTATTATTTTAATTTAAAGAGGAGTCGACTGGACGAATTCCAACAGTAAAAAATTAATAATGTTGTCAACTAATGTTTTATGTTTGAAGAAACGTAAGAAGAGAAGCTACCATGTTGCTGATTGTACAGGATATGGGTCCTGTTTCAAGGACAAAATTCCGATGTAAATATCATATTTTTTTACATAATACTCTTTACTTTAGCGCTATTAAAAGTCATATTTTCCAACGACACGTTTTATTGCATATATTATCGGGTGTTACGTGTTTTTAATAAAATTCACAACTCTACAACAGTTGAATATGCCACATTAATATTCCTAGTTCTTATAGCAACTCCAATTACCGATTTGTAGAGGACATTTTGGCAAAATTATAACTCCGTAGCTCAGTGGAAAAACCAATGACACAATATTCACCAATCGAATAGGTCCGTAGAACGATCAAGAATGACTAGACGAACAGTTATTGTTCATTTTTTGTCACTGGATTCTGGAAAAGCGGAGCTGGCTCTCTGAAATCCATTTTCTAATCATTCTTGATCATTTTGGGTGAATAATCGGTAAAAATTTAGGGAAGTTAATAAGCTACCAAGTTTTAGTTTTGCTAAAATTCTCCTTAGAGGCAGCAGTTGGCATAAAACGGGGACATATTCAGTTGGAATTGAAGTCGATTTATGTAATTTTAAGGATTTTAGGAGTTGACAATTAATTTTAATTACATCATTTAAAGCATGTTCCTGTTTTACACTATTAGTCAAGTGTAACATAGAGTTGTCGACACTTTCCCAAATTTCTACATTTGCATATTTTTTAAATGTGTTTTTTAAATTTGATTACAATTAGATTGTAAATTATAGCCGGATTATGTTAGAAATTTGTTGATCGGTAGAGTTGGTGAGATGTTTCTACACCAAATTTGCATAGAAAACAAGACAATCATTGATTAGTGAACAATAATATAACAAGTCTAAATAGTTGCGCCTCATATTACAAGTTACAACTAATTTTTGAAATTTTTTGAATAATTTTGATATAAAATCGAGAATTTCGACCTTGTCAAACTTACTCGTTAGTGTAGTTTGAACAGGAAAGAATCTTAAGTAGTTTGATGACCATAGAATCGAAATTTTAGTACAATTGTAGATTTTATTTTGTATTTTTACCGATATCGAAACTGTTATTTTTAATTATTGTGTTGTTGGTGTTTTCTTTTCAACAACAACCAGAATCTTCTATTTTCAATACAGTTATTGTATTCATAATTGCTCCTTATTTCCTCCAAGATCACCTATAATTATCGCCATAATTACTCTTTTATTTCTTCCTCTTATTTATGACTACTATTACGCTAATTTATAACAAGTGTGTGAATTTATTTCGGCTACAATAATGATAATAGTTGACATATGAATTTATTTTCTGTTTGTTATTAACAAAATTCCACGGTTCTTTTTCTGGCATTGTGTGCGGATGGTAGGATTGGAAGGAAAAAAATCATTTCTCCACAAGTTATAATTTCTAGTCAATTTAACATCAAAATCAAAAACCGCACCCAGTCATGATTTGTAGATATAGTAATTTAAAAATAAAATACATTCACGATTTGCTGTTACTATTATCATTATAACGATTGAAGAAATTCCTAGAGTCGATTTAAAGGCAATCTAAAATCGAAAATAGAAACAACAAACGAAATAAACGAATTGAAAATCAAAGTCAAGTATAAGGTCGTGTCGCTAATCGAGAAAATTCAATCAATTGTTGGCTAATTAAACAAAAATACCCTCAGATTCCAATCAACCACAAGATTCAGTACAAGGTAACTCAGTTGTAGGTACAATCTACAATTTAAGAAAAATCCGATCAAGGTGAAATCTACTACGAAAGTGATAGTTGTAGAAAATCACCCAATATGTATCACAATTTTCCGATTTCTCACTCATTTCGAAAAAAAAATCGAAACCAAATTCAGGTGTTTAAACGGTTAGACAACCAACAATACACTCGAGCGATCACCAGGTGTTCACAACACGTATTCCCAACAAACAATCAACGTGTTCTCGATCTTTTGGAGACAAACAGTATGAATGAAATTGCGTTGTGTTGATAGCACAAGTGCTAAAATTTCTCCACTATCATCATCACTAAAAAAATAATTGTGATTATTTATTTAAAATAATTCTACCATTAATACGTTTACATAAATACTCAGGTATGTTGTGTTAATTGTTGTAGTAACGGTTTTTTCTGTGATACTTTCGTGATTTTTTTGGGATAAATAGAATTCAAACAGGAATTACAGCCGGTCGATTTCCAACTGTAATTAAGAGAAATTCTTTGTACAACGATTTGTTTTGGGAATTCTTGAAATTGTTGTCGAAATGTTGCAAGAACCGGTGATTGTTTTCGTTTGATGAACACCCCCCAATCAATTAATTACAAATTCTATTATTTTGCATACATATTCCTATTATTTATCTATTTACACATATCCCAATCTATTATCCAATCGAGAAATCAAGACAATTGTTGATTGTTTGCTACAAGACATTTTTCTATTTGTATCTTGTAAGATAATGATAGTGTCAGTGTACTGTCCTGGATATTATAAATTTTATTTATTTATATTTATAAAGGCTGCAATTTTAACAACAACTTGAAATAATTTATTCAATTCAATATTTATTGTTATTATTCTACTTGATTATGTAATCGGTTGGCCTAGCGAATAACAATAAATTGAAAACGGACCCGTCCTTGTACCTTGAAAACAATTTCTATATTGCAATTTAATTTATAAATCAATATTACTATAGTGACAATCGTCGACATTCTAAAAATTTTCCTTCCACCTGTCTACAATAATAAAATAGTGAAAAAGATTGCTGTTAAAATGAAAGTTGCCAATAAAACATCAATTTCTCCTTGTAAAATCAATAAAGTACATACAATATTAGTTGATTCGTCTATTAATAGGAAAGTTGAACATAAATCATGCATATTAGGGAGATTTTCGATAATTTTAAACTATTAGAGTATTCTAAACAAGTCTCAATCGTCATCTCTATGTTGTAATACTACAGGAGCCTCAATTATTTATGGGGATAGTTTACAGATAAGTCCCATTAGTTGTTGAACAATTTGGAAGATATTTTGCGAATTTACACGAGTTTTTGAAAAATTTAGCGAAATTAGAACTCCGTAGCTCATTGGGAAGTCGGTTCAAAAAAACAACAGAGATTCCCTGCGAATTCTCTACAAATCCTCAAAACTAACTAATCTTTAAACGATTTTTGAAGCTTCCATCCAATAAGTAAAGTCCAATAAGTCGTATACTGTAAGATGAAGAATTTATCTATTGTTCAATTAAAGTTTTCATCAAAGTGTTGATCTTTAATTTCGTTAATTGTTTATCGATCGTTTGGCCCAAATGTCGAGTTGTAATTTAATTTTACTTGTAGTTAAACCAGAAACACAAATGTTGACTTGCATTTACGGTTATTGTTGGATTATTATTTTTTTCAATGACAACAATTTCAAGCAGTTGATATACATAGAAACCATCCATTTCTAACCCAGTTTTTATATTTCCTTTATCCTCAATGATCATATTTACCATAAAATCCATGCCAATCAAATAATTTACGTTACGATAAAATTATAAATTTATGCATGAAATTCCTGATTATTTTTCAGTTAATCGAGCACACAATTGTGCGTTCCAACAATTCGATTTAATTTTATTTTATTGAAGAAGCGAACGGATTCCAATATAAAATCAAATAGGAAAAAGAAAGTCATTTTCCATACGTTTATTTGTTTAGTTTTAGTTTTAGAAAACTATTCAGATTGATGCAGAAATTCAATTAATCTACAGTTATGTTTAGATAAACATTAACGTTTTCGACTAATAATAATAATTAATTTTCGGAAAAAATACCAATTTACTAACGGTTTCGTTTCATTTGCACGTGGTCGCGTTTAAAAAAATAATTGTCGTGGTTTGATCATTTCTTCTGGAAATAGAAACGATCTGAAATGCGGTAAACAAATACAAGTTCTTCTATTTGATTTAAATTTTTTTTAATGATTCAATTTTATTACCATTACTGTATAAATGTTTATATTTTTTTAACTGTTTATATAACAGAAATACTATTTATTAATGTAGAACAGGACATTCTCATCGCCTTAGGGTCAAACCGACTAAACCCGTATAGACCGAGTATATTCAACTAAAACCACCATTCCGTTCCGAGGATTTTCTTTGGATTTTTACGGTGAATCATGACGGTACAATAGAAAAAAACCCGCGTACCTATAAAGATATTGATGATGTTCGTTTGTAATGAGTAATGGCCATCTGTTGAGTGCAGAATTCTTCTCTTATTATATTTGATTCCATTTTTTTCTCCTTTATTCATTCCTAAATGATAATGATGATGATGATTTGACTCTTAATATAGTGTGGGTGAATGAACGTTCATGGCCTTGTCGTCGTCAATCTTCCACATCCTACACTATAATAGTAGAGAACCTATCCAAGATAAAATAGCAAAGAAAATTTACTAGAACAATTATCCACCCAATTAGAAAGTGCTAATTAAGTGGAAATTCGATCAAATTAAATAAATCCGACTAATTAGCCGGGTACACATAAGTATTACATCATTTTTTTTCGTTCGAAAAATGTGTCTACCGGTTTTCGAATTGCTGCTGCTTTCTCTTCTTCGACAATCTATTTTTCGGTTCGCTTCCAAATCAACCCAAAAAAACGGCACGTTCTGCTTGTTAATTATAATTATTTTACACTAATTATTAATACTTAATCTATGCGCAATTGCGCAATAAAGGTTGTATTGTTATCATCAAGCAAGGACGAAAATAATTTCGATATGTTTGCAAAACATATTCACGAAGGTTGTAATTGTAGAGAATAATAAATTATTGTTGAAAAGATGATAATGTTAGTTTTTAACAAATAATTTCTAATCAAACACCTACTCAAATAATTACTGTAGTGTGAATTTAGAAAAAAAACTTATCCACCTAAATTTCGCCTTGAAACTCTTAAAACTTTAAATCGCAGTAAAGATAGTAATTTTTTTTGATAAACACGTAAATTAAAAAACCATGAAAATATCGAATTACTGTATAAAGTACCGATTTGTTTACAGAATATTAATTGAGATTCTTTAAATAATCCAACAGATGTTGATTGCAAACAATGAAAAGAACGGTAGTGAAATTATTCGATTTTTATCGATTAATTTAATATTCAATGCACCGATGGAGCTACCAATTGATTTTTAATTATTAAAAAGTTGATATAACGAATACGAAATTAATCAATTAAAATTAAATCAATAATTCTCCGTTTAGAATACAGAAATGAATAATTATACGAAATGTTTCATCTAGTGAATGAAAACGATGATGAAGAAGAATTTCACATGTGAACGTTATTTTTACTTTGTTTGTAATTAACAAAAAGAAATAGAAGGAAATTCAACCCGAATCCCACGCTGTATCCACAAAACTTCTATCATTCTTTTTCAAACGAACAAAACCCCTCGAAATTCGAAAATTTGTCATCATAGATAAAAATTCCAGTATTAATTGTAACGACTGTTATCACAGTTGCAAGGATTATAGGATAATAGCGATAATTTTCCATTAGATTAATTCGAATTAAGTGAATGTATTGGTTTGTTGTATACCTGTACAAATACATTGATTGTTTGAATACTGCTGGTTGATTTTATATAGTGAGAAAGATAAAGAAGTCAGAACTTTCAGTTAGTTTCGCGACAATGCCGCGAACAGTAACAGGTGCCACGCAACTATTATTATTATTGTTATTGTTATTAAAAAGTGTTCAAACAAGTGCTTGATTATTATTTTTGTTGATAATAATTAAATGCAACTACATATTCCGGAAAAAAAGGGAAATTTTATTGTTTTTAGATACGGAAAAACTATTATTTCCAAAATTGTACAGTGCTAAGGATTACTACAAAAACTAAAGTGAGTAAATGTGATAAAATTGATAAATTTCTCTATGTGGAGTCATAACGATTCCATCATCAATTAAGAATTCGGTGATGTGTTTGGATGTAGTAGAAAAACCAGATTTTTCATTACACAAAAATCTACTAATAGATGAAGCAAATGGCCTAATTTCAATTGATTTATATAGAAATCTGAAAGATTCTTACATATCGAATTACATAAACGTAATTAGGTAGTTGGTCATCGGTGTATTAGAAACCCAACAAGGATACTTGAAGGTTAACTACAAATCTATAATAATATTATATGGAATTAATTAAGGATTGACACATTTTAAATTTCCCCATAGCCCATATTCTTGTAAATAAATGGGGAATTTTTCAATTTATATAAGTTTTAGAATTCTTCCACTCTAACTAAATTACAACAAACAGGAAATATTTTACGAAACGTCTATTTCATTTCATATTCACTGTACTTTATACAGACAATTACTTAATTTAACGTCTTAATTGTTTGAAATTGAGAAATCGCTTCCCAGATAGTTTGAGATAAAATTAAGAACAAAAACGCTACAACCATCATTATTATTGGTAGTAGTATTAAAATACAATAATTTATAACGGAATCTTTGGATTTTTTACGATTACTCGCCTATAAGATTAAAGAAGAAAATGAAGACACGAATAGTTGAGGTTCGAATATATCAATTATTTATTGTTTTACTTTGGAACGTGCTTTGAGGCATTATAGCCGTTTATTATAGGTATGTAGAAAGATTAAAATAGGAGGAAATAGAGCATCAACTTTGGCTTTTCCACCGCTATTATTCAAATTAGAAGAAAATTATCGAGATAGACTCAAACCATTTTGTTCTTTATCAAATACATTTAGATCAATAGCATGAGTGTAGTTTTATCGTAATAAAATTAGGTTTGTATTGTTTGAAAATCAGCAATCAATCGGGATTTATTTATGATGTAATTAAATTTTCTCATTAACTCTTTCTATAATTGCGAAAATTCATAATTGTTATTACTGTTGAACTATTATTATTTACAATTATTACAAGAATTTCCGTTCCTTCCATTTCTTGATAATTATCATCTTTCTTATAGTTTATTTAATGTGTTATCATAAATTTCAGAATCTTCCTTCATATCCAAAGTTTATTTTATTTATCCTATTGGAAAATGTTGAAATTTTTCTATTATGACTCAATTATGAATTATTTATAAAATAATTGTTTAAACAAACCGATTATCTATCTATAGATAGTTATTAAAATCTATCGTATAATCTTGAATTTATTACAAAATAACCTCAGTATAATCTACAAGATTTCGAAAAATCTCTTTAATTATCCTTTAGAATAATCATCGTTATTTACAACAATCTTTCTCTTTTATTAGTTTTATATAGCAGCAGCAGAAGGAAAAGCCAGTGCTCTGTAACGGACGATGACTCTTCAACCTGCTGCTGATTACAACGATGATGATGATTATTCCGTCCGTTCAACTAAATATTTCAACTATTTCTTGTAAAATTCGAAAATTTTCTCGAATTTTCCAACACGGTCAAGGTTCACCTGATAAGGAAAAGTATGTCGATACATCCATCTGTCTGGAAAATAAACCGAAAAAAAAAAGGTGAACCTGTCCGATGACCATAATAAAAGAGAAATTCACCCTTTCCTTTTACTCATTGTCCCACCAATTTTAATCCAACACAATTTGTTCAACACATATAGTTTTTATTTATTCATTCTGAAAACAACCTGTTCAATAATTTATTTATTGATCAAAGATTCAAGGTAAATTCTGTAATGTCTGTGTGCTACTAGGTTTTTTCGCAGTGGGCCCCTATTCTACGTTCCAAAAATCGGTCAATAATTATTATAATTGATATAAATAATAAATTGGTAGACGTCATATTTGTAAATTAAATTAGAAATAATTTCATCTAGGTAATAGTGATGGTTTTTCCACTAAAACTACATCAAGAAAAAATGTCAAGGTGTACATAATTTTCTGTTTTTCGAAAATTTGTGATTGTAAACGAAACTAGTACACATTATCAATGGAAAAAATCGAATAAACAACTTGGAATTGGTAAAAAACCAACCGATAACAATTTAATTAAATATTTGTATAGAATATAGAAATTCAAAAGAATTCTTGTAGAGAGATTCGATTTTCTTACAATTTCCGTCAATACAATCTAAGAGAAAATCAGGAATTGAAAAGCTTGAAATACGAATTATAATTTGTTAAAAATCAACAGGAAATTTGTTAAAATTGTTAATAAGTTTAGTTTGAGGCTAATAATCGATTAATGTTTATGTTGTTGTTGCTGTTCTCGTTCTTGTTAGTTATAGTTGTTGTATAATACGAGGAAATTGTTAATGTTGTAACACACACCTGCTGGGAAACGTTTATTTCTTTATTTTCTTCAAATTAAGGTGCAAATTGTGATAATTGAGAATTTTTCCAAGATAAATGAGAAAAAAACAATAGATGTACAGTTTTTTAAGGAAAACTTCTTTCTCCTCTCTATGGAACTTTCTATTTTCAATTGTTTATATTTGTTTTAAATACATTTCTAAATCTTTTCTCTCATATCTTATTAATAGCAATAATAATAATGGTTATAATAAAATACAAAAGACCTATCCTATATTTTTTGCATTTCAATGCCGGGTAATCAAATTGAAATAAATAAAAGTCTTCGTCTAAGTTTTTCTGTATAATGAAATGCAAAAACAAGATCTTAAATTGGCAACATTTCTTATCATCATCAAGATGATGATGATTATCAAGCGTGCAATTGAAAAACCGGTATCAATCTTGGATCAAACTGATTTTTTCTTTATTTTCATCTGTATTCAGGTCTAGTGAGCATCGTAGTAGCAACAACAACAATAACAATACAAAAACGACAACAACAATGCTTCAAATTACAGAAGATACACCACCAGATATGTTAGCTGGTGCTATGGATTTAATTGTACATTTACCAAATGGAAATTCCGTTAAAATGTCGGTAGAACGGAGGTATTTTTCTATATTTAAATTTATTTCAAAACAACTATAAAATTGATTTTTAGTACACCAATGATGGATTTATTGGTGCAGATAACAACAAATCATCATTTACAATTATCAGGCTACACGTTACAACCATTAGAAATGGCATCATCATCAACAGGATATTGTAATGATAAGATATTGCCATTTAAACCGAATACCCCAATTGGTGTATTAGATACACAACATATACGTGTTGTACCAAAAATTAAAACAATACCAAAAACTATACAAAAGAATCCATCAATTTTAAATAATCATTATAGTAATAATAGTAATAATTTAAATAATAATAACAATATTAATAACAATAATCATCAACCATTTGAAAGTACATTTCGTCTTAAAATTTATTTACCAAGAAATCAATTGTATGTTATCCGGATTAGTCAGAATGTTTATTTGGAGGAAATTTTGAAGAAAGTTTGCGATGAGAAACATTTAGATCCACAAAAATATGAATTCAGACATCCAGGTTAGTAATCCGTTCAAATATTATTATCTAAAGTACCCGCATAACGGAAATCTACCATTATTATAGATTTCGATGGAATCCTATGTACATTTTATAAATTTATATTAAAATTCAAATAATGTGTTTTCTGTTATCGTTTTATATTATCTTAAGATAATTTTCATTGTTTTATATTTTATAGCGTTGATTGTTTCGTAATGTATTTGTATTGTGATAAAATTTAAATTACAATACTATTTATTACTTTGTTGTACGTGTTTGTGTTATTTTTACAGGCAATTTAGATGAAATTCTCGATCCGAAACTAACACTTAGCGATTATCAAATAACTGAAATCCATTTAGTATCAAAAGGTACAATCGGCTTACAACAACACACATTTCCAACCAGTGATCTGATGGCGTTACGCAAAGAAGAAGAACGTAAACAAATGTTGCATAATAAAACCGGTGGTGGTGTATTTAATTTGATATTTCGTCGAGGCAAAACGGTAATAATAACTCAATAATATTATTAAAATTATTTATCGTCGATTTTGTTTAGACTTCTGGATCTGTATCCAGTGAAAATCGTTCAATTTCCCCAACACATAGTGATGATTCTTGTTCTGTTACACCACCAGGAGTTGTTCAATCAATACCAACAACAACAACAACAACAACAACAGTAGTAACACAACAAAAAGAAGAGAAACCGAAACCGCCACAAAGGAAACGACGACCAGCACCTAAGCCCCCACAAATTATCGACAATAAGGACATGCCAACAACTGCAACGAAAAAAGTGGAAACAACGAAGAAGCTTGAAACAGGTTTGACTATTTGCCATTCAAGGAATAGTAGTGATAGTTCTGGTTATCATGAAGCTTCAGTTTTGAGTGATAATTGTGGTAATATGTCATTACCACGCCGGCCAAAATCAACAACAATCGAAACTGATGATTGTAACAACAATAATAAAAATCGAAGAATAATTGGAAAGTTTAGTCAAAGTACGAGTAATCTAACAAAAATGTCAATACAATCGAAATCAACGTCCAGTCTTATTATAGCCGGTAGATAATTCGATTATTTATTAATTAAAATAATAACAAGAAAATTTTAGGTCGTAAAAAGAAAACTGCTCCACCTCCACCGCCCCCTGTAGTAGTAAAACAAACAGAATCAAACAATATTGATAAACAACCACAACAACAACCCCCTAGTCCTGTAGTTGCTAGTCAAACCGCCACCAATACTACAACAAAAGACCCTGAAAATCGAACAATTAAAGGTAAGTCAGCTAGTTGCGACAATCTTAATGATAGAAAATCCGATAAAAGGAAAACCGGTCCTATTGTTATGTTAGGACAAATCTATAACGATAATTTTGAAATCGATGAAAATTTCAATGAAACCAACACTAATGATGAGAATTGGAAACAATTTTTATGTAAATTAAATCAAATTATTTCATTTAAAGCTAAAGAAGCTTTATAATTCTCGTATAAATAGATAATTAGCTTTGATTATTTTCTTTTTTTTGCATGTGTAGATGGTGATGGGCCAGTTATTACTAACCCTAATCCACCAATTAGATTGTTGCATAATGCCCCCAAACCAGCACCTCGTAATAAAATCTCAAATACTCCTATTGATAATAATTCTACTATTTCTTCTTCTGCTTCTACTACTAAATCATCAATTGAAAACAAGATTGAATTGAATCTTAACAGAGACACTGAATTAAAACCAGAAAATTGCAAGGAAACCAATGTAACCGATACTAGAAATGTAACAATTTTAATTAATAATAATGCCAATAAAGAAATAGAAGTAGAAGCCAAGAAATTACCGGAAGTTATTGAAGCTATACCGAAACAAAATACACAAACAATGTTCGATTCGTTGACAAGAAAACGTGGCTTTCAAATTGGTTCATCATTACTCAATGATAATAATAATAGTGATGAAATACAATCGATCAATAATGATATTGATGATGATTTGATAACAGATGATGAATTATTTAATGGTTCGTTGGATACAAATACACAAAATAATGTTTTAAATCAATTGCACGGTATCCATGATTACGATAATAAATTGAAACCATTACAAAAAAATTTATCAGTTACTAGTTTAAGAAGTGTAACAAGTATACCGGGTTTTATGGGTAATACAAATATGAAAAAATGGAATAATATTGAAGAATTAGATGATATTTCTATGCAATCAGTTCAATGGGTGATTGGTGATGATAAAAAAACAGGCATGTTATTACTTTTTTTATTATATAACAATTTCCTTTTTATTTATTTATTTTTAATCCTATATAACCATCCCCTTTTAGTAGTTGAATTTATATGTATAATTAGTTGCTTTTTATGTTTATCTATTTCATCTATTTTCATAATAATACATACTAGTAGGGTTGGATTATATAGAGGATTTTTTTATTATCAAATAAAGGAGTGATTCAATTAACTTTCGATAAATTTTCAGATGCAATCTCTATACAGAAGCTGGAAATCGACAACAAACCAATTTCTGTAATAGAATCATCTTGCGAAAAGACTGAATTTGATAATAATCCCAATAAAGAAGAGATTAATAATACTAATAATAGTAATAATGATTTTGAAACAGATTGGCAATATCAATTGCCATCACCACCGAAAGCTTTCCGTGATTCCAGTCCAACATTACCATTAAATTCAAATGATAATTTGACAACAATCGATTCGGTTGTTACATCACCGGAATTATTTGAAAAATTACAAACAATTAGCGATAATCGACAAGATGATAAATTTAGTAATTCTAGCGATATTGATGATGATAATCGATCATCAATATTGAATAAATTGTCATTGGAGAATTTGGAGAAACGTAAATCATTGGTTTATAATCGTGAATTAACTACTAGTCTTAAAGAACAAGAACAAGATGGAGAAATTGAAAAAACTAAGACAACTGATGAAGATTATGTAGATACGTTAAGGAAATTTGAGAAAACTTTAGATGAATTACAACAAAAGACCACATCTAGTCAACAACAACGACCGCAACAAACGAAAGAAACGATAACAAAGAGTACATTGCCAAATTTTAAAATAACCACATACGATAATCCCAAACAAAAATTGAATATCTTTGAAGATGATACAGTACGTAGTAATCGTAAAGTTGATAATACAACACAATTACGTCGAAATTCAAATGATAATAACAATAATAGCGGTAATGGTAAATCAACAAATTTATTTAGAACAGAATCATTCCAACAGAATTATTGGTCACCAATTAAACCAGTAACAAGATCCAAATCATCAGTTGCATTAAATAAATACAATAACAACAATAATAGTAATAATTATGGTAATATTGATAATAATAGTAATGATAATAATAAGAATGATGAGAATTTAACAAAAAGTAATAGTTTATTTGATGTTTCTGGTCTACAAAGTCTTGGGGTAAGTCTACGTTTTTATAGGGCTGCTGAACTAAAATTTGAAATGGCTTATCAAATAGTAGGTAATTCCATTTAAGTTCAGCAACCCTGTATTTATTTATTGTCATAATGTATTAATTTTCATTTATCCCTTTAGGTAATGAGGCTGATTCAAAGTAAATTGAATACACCTAGAAATTCAATTGGTGAAAATTTAAATATTGATCATAGCATTATCAATAGCAATAAAAATAATAAAAATTACCAGAAGCAATCTGATAATAAAATAGAAGTACAAAATACTGATAATATTAGTAATAATAGTAATAATAATAATAATAAAACAGAGAAATCTTATCAATACATAACAACACCATCGATTAATATGGGAACATGGTCAGAACGTCCGAAAATTCCAGTTAATGTAAAAGAAGATCCAGATTATAAAATTAGCAATAATCACAACGATAATAATAATAATCGAAGAATTTCACCAGTTTTCAAGATAAATAATAATAATGGCGTTAATTTACGTATAAATTCAGACTATAAAAATGTTAGTATTAAAGTTAACGGTTCCGAACCGATATCAGCCGAGAATAGTGGTAATGTTGTTATCAAAATAGGCGAACAACAACATCGTAAACCGTTAGGTAGCGTTAATAAAATTGATAAACAACAACGGCCCCATTCAATAGCAATCGATAGTGATTTTGATACGAATCGTTTGCCGGTTGTACGTTCGGTTGAATTGAAGAAACCCTATAAAGATTTACAAAACAATACTACAATAACACAAATCAACGATAAACCAAATGGTGAAATATTACAACAGAAACAACAAATCGAACCGAAATTCCGTTTAAATAGTTTCGTACAAAATTCAGCACCTGTTGTACGCGGTTTTCGAACAAACCAAGACAATCATCGATTCTCATGGAATCATCAACCGCACAGTTATTCAACATCACAATTAGCATTAAAAAATAAAGAGAAATCGTCATCGTCAACAAAATTGGACACGATTTCTTCGACATTTCGAGTGAATTTGCGACGAACCGAATCAACGAAAATTAATGATCTTGATAAGAAAATTGTAACACCTACACCACCACCACCACCACCACCATTACAGCCAACAAAATCAAAATTTGTTAAGAATTCAAATAATGGGGTTGATCCAAAAGAACAACTATTGCAAGCAATTCGTGATTTTGGTGGTAAGAAAGGATTAAGAACCGTAAAAGCTTAATTATTGTAATAATTGTATATATTCAATATTTTATCATTATTAATAGTCAAAAAATCCAAGCTCAATGTATTTAGAAATTATTTTTTAGTATTATCATTATTATTCTAATGGTTTAATGATTATAATAATAATTTTATATGTAAACATACAATTTTTCAAACATTATAAGGGACCAAAGGTTTTGTGGAATATTAATTAATTTATTATTTATCAATTATTGTATTAAACCTTAAACAAAAAAAAAATAATGTTAACAATTAAAAATTAAAACAATCGTTATCAATAAAATACGTAACAATAAAATTGTATTGTTTGATTTTCCCCCAATAGAGAAAGTTTCCAATCATTTTCCATTAGTGAAAGTCTACCAATTAAATAGAATAATTAAATAAATCGTTTCAATTACGGTGAGTACTCTAAATTGAATTATATGTCCGATAAAAATTAATATTCTGCGGTTTCTTTTTTATTACGATTTCATATCGTACGTAATTTTGGATTTCGTAACATTAACGTTTATAGATTTTCTAAAATTTCTATCTTGGAAGCAGTCGTGCATAGAAGGGCTCCCATTAATGTTGCAGAATACAATTTCGATACAAATTCTCGCTTAAATCCATCGGAATTAATTCAATTTTAAATTGTAGGCAATCAAATTTGTTTATTATAACAATAATGGACATATTAATGTAGATTTATGTGTATTTTTTATATAAAAAAAATTATACACACGTCTACTGATGCTATTTTGTTGTAGGGACTGAAGTAATTTACATTTAAATATCCTAATTAATAATAGATTAAGATACGTGTTGACAGTAAATAGACTACGTATTATTTCTAAATTATTTATTATTGTAGAGTTTAATCACCTTGTAGCCTAATTTTAAGCCTAAATTTCGAGTGTTTCTTTAGTATTATCACCTAAGAGGTTTGTAATAAAATTTTAGGGGTACAACGAGAAAATCAACCCACAAATTGGGGTAGATGATAAAATGCCAAAATCTTATTGTTATTATCAAGTGTTCATAAGATTGCCTCCTAATTAGGAAACAGAACACCTTGAAATTGCTTTTGATGTTATAATCGCCCCTGGGGTATTACTGATCGACTTTCAGTTATAAACGGTAAGGGATTGTAATTAATTTTAATTATTATCTAATTAATATCAAAATGAAAGTTTTAATTGTTATTGAAGCAGGCTATGGAGAACAAAATTTTGTAATTTCAAATCAAGGTAGGCGATGAAAAACAATATCAATCTATTTGGTTATGGCAATATTAATGATAATTAGTGTTAAATTACCTTATTTTGAAGTCCATTAAAATATTTTTCCATGTTCGGTTCGGCAAAAATAGGTTTATAATTATAAAATTACGGAAAAACCACAAAAAACGAACAAACTATCGTTTAAAATTGAATGTCAAATGTCAAAAAATCAATACTGCCAACATTGTTTTTATGCTGTTTATTCAATTGTTTGACTGTAGGCCATCTTTGATGTGTTTTACGACAATTACGTTATTAACGATTAGCGAAAATGGATTTGATTATCGACTTTTAATAAATTTATAAAGAAATAAAACGATTTCATTTTTGGGGCATTAAATTATACGGGGCTCGCCTTGTTATTGTCATAGAATTTACATTTTATATTCATTCGATTTTATTTATTCGAAAGGTAATCCAAGAACACGCCTAAATTTCAGATATTCCAATATTTCTTTCGTTTCTTATTATTTATTTTCCACAAACGTTCATCTACAGTCCGGTCGGAAAGTTGCCCCATCTCTACGGCAGATTTCCCTAAATCGACTGCAATTTGTCCCCAATTCTCGTCCTCTATCGGAAAATAAAGCCAGGGCTTCGATCGAAGAACAAGCCGCTTAAATCATTCTTCCGATTATCGAACAAATCGAAGATAGAACATGTTTGTGACCAGGTCAAGGCACTCGATTGATATTCAGGTTAAAGCACACATCAGAAGATCGTAAAAAGACAACCGAAACTCGTGCCATAATTCAATGCAAATTTTGTCCCCTATGGTGGGAAAAAATAGATGGGAGGGCATTGTGAGTTGAAGTAAACTGATGGAATTTGGAGACGATCGGGCCACTTACCTCGACTGATTTGAATATGCGTCAATTTTTTTAAAACGAAATAAAACCAGATTAGAGCGAAAACATGAGGTTGTTGTCTTGCAAACAAGTCCAACTCTCACATTGCTATAGGAAAGCTATAAAACTGTTTACATCGCCGTAAATTATGAATATGCATCCGCAAATTGTTGGATGTAAAAAAGTAACATTTATTACTCGTGAATGTGACTATTAGAATTCTATAGATGAAGAAACATTGAACTTGGGAACCGGTCTGTGCCGTTATCTTAATCCACCATCCCATAATAAGATAAATCTCCATTTTCTTGGAGATAAGACAAAAAAATACCAAATTCAAACATAAACCGATGCGTTATTTTGGATTCGTTTCGACCTACTGACTGGCAATATTCGTCGTTTTTTCTACTTAAAATGCTAATTTTGCCAAATCGCCACAACCGTCATGGTCAAGGTGTCTTAACGAGTTGAACAAGGTGAAAATCGAACCGAAAAACAAATAATAAAAGTGCACAGATGAGAGGCAGAGGAAAAGGATTCACACCAAATTCAAGGCTGCATTTCGACTGATTACACCTTCCTTTCAGAGCAAATTTTTTCCATCCACCTTCACTCAATTCCAGTAATTTTCGTTTATAATTTTGGCACAGTTACATAACTAGCTTATATCTCGTTTAGTTGGAAATAAATCGCAAATTTTGATTGATGAATGTTTATAAAACTTGCGTGTTTGATTATTCGTTGGAAATTATGAGCAATGTCCAAATTTGTACGTGTCACATTTCAGTTCTGCTTAATTATGAATTCATGAAAAACAATAATTAATATGAAACTAAATTGTTGATGACTTCGATGATGACAAGAGAATAATCTACGCAATTTCTATTACAGATAAATTCGAAATTTATTTCGCATTGATATGGAATCTATCTGATGCCACAACGAAATCGTACCCGAACCAAATCAATTCTCTATATTATTGTTGCGATCAAGAAATTTTCCATTAAAATAATTGATGCTTTGTAAACAATTATTTTGTATGAATATATTTTAATTGTACAATAAAAACTACAAGGTGTCATCAATAAATCATATTTCGACAGTTTCCATTCAATCAATGACGTTACGGATCTTCCGCTACTAACGTAAAAGTCAACGTTAACGTTCGCGCTATTACTATAGGGACATTGTGATAATTACCGCTAACGGTTTAGAACGCGGAAGGTCTCAAAACGATCTCGCTTAAATAATATCATCGCCATTTCTAGTTCTTGATTTTCTAGCGACCAGCAATCGTTACGTTAACGGTACATTGTGAACTTCTTCGTGTCGCTACCGTGTGAAGCCACACTTACACTACAAATATGTGCACTAACACATACACATAGTGGAGGGGACCGTTTGATATAAAGCTGAGCATCTACTGATTTCCAAAACAGTCCTCGGTAGATACAATTCTTCAATTTTTTCCCCCCAATAGTTAAAATTTCGATAAACTATTTCTAATGATGGTGTATACATAGAGAATATGGCCGAAAATAGATATTTGTAGTGAATTTTAAATAATAATTGAACTAGAAATAATTTTCTTTTAATTAGTGACTGGGACTTTTTCGTTGATTTTTTATTTTTTCGATATTGAAGAAAAATGACATCGAGCGTCAAACAGACAGTAATCAAGTAAGTAATTGTCAAAAAAAATGATAAATTTGAGTTAGAAATCGGTTAATCAAGCGCTAAAAGCGGATTTTCTTCTTTTTTTACGAAATAGATAAACAATTAGCAAAACAATCGTTTTTTTCTAATTATTTTTTATGGAATCCGTCATAAATTACCTTGATGTTGCGTTTATTATAACAATAGAAGAAAATTACCGCAAAACCTCTTATCAATCATGTATTACTAATTATTATTGAATTATTATCTAATGGAATTGTGGGTACAAATTTTGATTAATGCCACTGAGGATCTTCGGCGGTATTTTGGAATTCCCTAAATTTGTTTTGTAGAAAAAAAAAACAAAACGTAATCAATTATTTAAATTGGGCAATTAAAAAAGAAATAATTGTTTATATGGAATTTATAACATCACGTTCTACTTCCACGATACTAATTTCGATTTGTTTATAGATTATTTATTGTTGTTGTTATTGTAAAGATTATTTAATATAAATTAAATTTCACTAGATTTCTAAAATTATCGCCGCTCTTTCTCATTCGAATAAAAAGCCTTATCAAATATTATTTTTGATTTGTTTAGTTTTATATTCATATTTTATATTTATATTTGTTTAGTTATATATTCAGAATTATTTTTATAGTACAGATCCAGTTTTACTAGCCCTTATCATTCGCCTTTGTTTCAGTTGTGTAACAATGATAATATAGTAACAGTAAATAAGAGACAGGCAAAACTAAACAATTCATTATTTACATAAAAATTTTAACATTGCCATGTGAATTGCTAACACGCACTATTAGGACAGTATCGTTGATTATTTATGAAAATTTTATCAATAAATTTCAAGAATGGACAGTGGAATTTGTGAAGGTCCAAAACAACGATAGCGGTATCGCCAAAATGAAATAAATTAGGAATACGAGATTGTATCCGAGTTTCGCTATTTTATGAAGGTTTGATTGAAATAGTAAATTGTGGCCGATTTCGGTGGGATATTGGGTGTTTTAGCTATATTTGATTATTGGTGAGTTTAATTGTTCAAGTTCACGAACCGGCCATTTCCTATTTGTTGAATTATTGAGAATTATCCAAAGTCTATGTAATAATTCATCAGCGATGATAATTATAGCGCCTTCAATTATCACTAATTGATAATGTTAATATTTGTTTAGTTTCACCAATATGAGAGAAAATCGTGTGATATTCCATGATGTAGAGATTTTTACCTATAATTCATCAATTTATCACCTTTTTTGTTTATTATTTTTAGAAATACGATTGTTAAAATTCCGGTGGCACTTTATAGAAAGCCCGAGAGAAAGAGATTACACTCGAAAAAGAATTGAAATAATTTTAAATTCAAATTTATCCTTTCTAGTAAAGTGAAGTTGCATGTTATATGGAAATCAAACCGTTTCCCAACGTGCAAAAAGAAAAGTATAGTGGCCAATCCTCTAGGTGTTTATTGTTGTAACGCATGGGATATCGAGTATTTTACAACCTTATTTTATCGCCACAGACAGCAAAAAATACAAAGAAAATTATTATCCATAGAAGAATAACA
Organism: Hycleus cichorii; assembly: GCA_013841215.1. Taxonomy (NCBI): domain Eukaryota; kingdom Metazoa; phylum Arthropoda; class Insecta; order Coleoptera; family Meloidae; genus Hycleus; species Hycleus cichorii. The sequence goes on along the minus strand of JACDRQ010000092.1, from coordinate 12,137 downwards.
ACAATTCGACTCCATAACCTCGACACAATTACCTAATTTAGACGGAAAAATGCTTGACAGTCTTCACGAAACCGACAATTATCGGTTTTCCTCCTAAGCGAGCGGATCTTCCGCCAATTCACGCTAACACCAAATCCAAAGGGACAAATCGTCTAATATTTTCTAGCCTTGATTTATCTTCGCTAAATTAACGAGAGAATGAGCGGATCTTCGCGCGATTTTACCAACAGAACGGAAACTCTTAAGAATAAATACAATAACGGTAATTATTTGACTTTTTAACCTCGGCATGGTTACCTAATTTAGTAGAAAAATGCTTGAAAGTCTTCACTAAACCGACAATTTTCAGTTTTCTTCTTAATCGATGTCAACGTTAACGTTAAACTGGGTTGGATTTTATGGGTCGTCCGGTATGTGGCATATATCACCGAATTATTTCCGTAAAATGAACGAAAATAAAAATAATAACAGCCAAGTCAATTGTTGTCGAATTTATTTTTAACCTCGACACAGATGCGTGCGATTTTTCGGTGAAAAATGCGTGAAATTTTCTCTTAACATACAATTGATAAACTTTAATTCCATCCAAAAATAGAAATTTATCGAAATTTAAGGAAAATATTTATTATTTTAAACGTTATTCGTATCAATGTCCAATTAATTAAATTAATTATTTAATTATTTTTTGAAATACTTTTTAATCTAATCTTTAAAACTATCTATCTAGTCAATCTGAAGCACTGATTTTACTTATTATTGTTCCTATCCTGATTATTATTATTTTATTCATATGTTGCAAAAACAATACGGTGGAAATTTTATCATTTTCTAGATTATCGGTAATCAAATAATTTCCCAAGTTCGTTTTATTAGTTTCTCCCTTTTTATCATTGTAAATATCATGTGGCTCGCTACACAACAGGAGACTATCTATAGTGAATTAACACCTGAAACACCTGTAATTTCTCCCGAACCATGGCTGTGGCCGAAATTAAAGTAAGTAGACACACTAATCATTAGTTTGAAGAAAAGCAAAAGACAATAAACTGCTTAATTATTAATATATCGAATTACAAATCAATCGCCGCAACCTAATTATAAATAATATACAGTGCTTCGATTTCTATAGTGTATTGACTGAAATTGTAAATTTTTAGTGTAGACCCCAAGATTGCCGCCTTAATCATTATTTAATGTGTAATTTACTAGCAAACGTGTATGTAGGTAATGATCGGTTACATTTCCTGTAAAAACAAATTGTAATTATTTTATAAATCACCGGGATATTAGCGTTTTTCCGGTTTTATATTGCTAATTATTGTTGTTTTGTTAATTTTCCAGAAATCCGACATGGTGGAAGAGGCGGACGAGTATGGAAAGATGTTTAACATTAACCACAACCATCACCACCCTTATTGGCATCTCATTAATTGTAGCCCTTGTTACAGTGTTATACAATCGTAATAATCAAGAAGTCAACAGTTAGTATTTGTTGAATTTTTTTCTAAATTGCAAAATTTGTACCCGTTTTGCAGCCAGTCAAAACATAAAGAAATTATTGTAAAATTTAATGAAACTAATCAAAGTAATTGGTGTGACATTTTAGAAAGTCGGTCAGTGACTTGTTTGTAAATCGAATCGTTTTTGTTTTTATTAGCAGGAAATCCAAATTTTAAACATTGAATTTCAACAAAACATAAATTTTCCTTTAATAAATTAACAATTATAGCTTTTAACCGGTTGAATTAAGTACGATTAAATATAATTTAACAGTTCTTTGACTCGCTATTAAAATTTTATTGGGAAAATGAAAGTATTCGTCACAGATAGGCGGCTTCAAAATTACAAATAATTACAGAAAATTAAAAAAACAACAAATTTCACATACAGCATGCCTCACAAAACTCGACTCTGATTGTGAGTCAAGCCGATTTAATCTGAACTATAAACAAAATAGTAAACTTTGCCCGTTACGTATTTGGAATAAGAGCTCAGATAACGGTAATCTAAAGTGGACTGTGTTGTATATTAATGAGAAAAACAATTAGATACATCCAAAAAATTAAATTAATTTATTTATCGTTAAAATCTAGCATCGTCCATCAATGCTGAAGCTTTGACCAGTCTGAATGAACCGTACACTGTTGAAATCGACGACTATGACCACCGTAACGATATCAATAACGGGAAATCAAGTAATATTTGTTTAACCCCCGGCTGTGTGCAAACAGCAGCGACAGTATTAAAATTCATGGACCCATCAGTGGATCCGTGCGATGATTTCTACAAATTCACCTGCGGTAATTTCCTAAAAATCACCAACATACCGGACGATAAATCATCAATAACTTCGTTCAGTATGATCGGTGATCTACTACAAGAACAATTACGAACAATGATCGAAGAGCCGATTCAAGCAAATGAAATCAAACCGATACAATTAACAAAGAAATTATATCGCGCTTGTATGAATAAAACATTAATTGAAGATGCCGGTTTGGATACAATCAAACAAATTTTGAAAGATTTAGGCGGTTGGCCGGTACTAGAAGGCGATGAATGGCTAGATTACGAATTCAATTGGAAAGAATCGGTGTATAAATTTCGCCGAATGGGCTATAGCGTTGATTATTTCATCGATTTTTCGGTCGGTATCGATTTGAAAAACTCAACAAAACGTGTGATTGATGTAAGTTGAAATCATTTGGATTTGAGTCGAAATTTAACAATCAATTCTAGTTGGATCAAGCGTCGCTAGGTCTACGCCGTGAATTCCTAATCAAAGGCATCAAAGATAAGATTGTTAATGGTTATTATGAGTATATGGTGGATATTGCTGTACTTTTCGGTGCGGATCGTGAACGTGCCCAGAAGGAATTGCGCGAATCTTTAGAATTCGAAATGCGATTAGCTAATGTATTTGAACTTTTATTGTGTTGGAAATTTATGAAAATTTCACCAATTTTTAGATTTCTTTACCGAGCGAAAAACGACGCAATGCTACAGCCCTTTATAATCTGATGACTGTTGCTGAATTACAACGACAATTCCCAAGTGTACCCTGGCGTGAATACATAAACACTCTATTATCACCCCATATACAAGTTGGTGAAGAGGAAGTTGTAATTGTTAACGTACCAAAATACCTTAAAGATTTCGAAGCTTTAATCAGCCAAACACCCACTCGAGTTCAAGCTAATTACGTTATGTGGCGAGCCGCTGCCACTACTGTCTCTTATCTAACTGAAGAATTACGAAGGCGACAATTAGAATACAGTACTGTAGTTACAGGACGTACAGAACGCGAACCTAGATGGAAAGAATGCATCGATATTGCTGCCGGAAGGTGAATTTTAACAGAAATCAAGCCACAATTTGTACTAATTGCGACTTCTAGTTTATCTCTAGCGGCTGGATCTTTGTATGTTCGTAAATATTTCAATGAAGAAGCCCGTCAAAACGCCAAAGAAATGGTAGCGCAGATCCGAGCCGAATTCGAAGATATCCTCCAGCGTGTCGATTGGATGGACGAAAAGACACGCCGTAACGCTCTGGATAAAGCCAAAGCAATGTCCACTCATATCGGTTATCCTGATGAGTTATTAGACGATCGCAAATTGGAAGAATTCTACCAAAATGTTTGTAATAATTTCTACAATTTCTCTTAATTCTAATGTTGATTAATTTTCCAGTTGGAAATCGATGAAAATCACTATTTAAAATCGATATTAAATCTAACATTATTTGGTACAGATTTCTCATTTAAACGCTTACGGCAACCGGTGAATAAAACCGACTGGATCACCCACGGACGGCCGGCTGTTGTGAACGCTTTCTATTCATCAATCGAGAACAGTATCCGTACGTTGTTCGTATATCGTCTCGTTTAGAATTATTTAGAATTGTTGTTTGTAGAATTCCCTGCCGGTATTCTTCAAGGTGTGTTCTTCGACGCCGACCGTCCTCGTTACATGAATTACGGTGCAATCGGTTTCGTAATCGGTCACGAAATCACCCACGGTTTCGATGATCAAGGACGACAATTCGATAAAGACGGTAATTTAGTCGAATGGTGGGCACCAGAAACAAAGAAAGCCTATCTGGAGAAGGCCCAATGTATTATTGACCAATACGGAAATTACACTGTACCAGAAATCGGTATTAATGTAAGTTATTTTTATTTTTCTATATTTAAAGGTGGTAAAGGCTAGGTTGGTAAGTAGTAGTAGTTTTCGTGTTAGAGGGTGAGTTTATGTTAGTTAGCATGAGCATGGTTGATGTATTGTAGGGTATTGTAAGAAAACTGAATACTAACGCTTTACAGTTGAATGGTATTAATACACAAGGGGAAAATATTGCCGATAATGGTGGTATTAAAGAAGCATATTTAGCATACAATCGTTGGGTAAATAGAAATGGTGAAGAGCCATTATTGCCTGGTCTAAACTATACAGGACGGCAATTATTTTGGATATCCGCATCTAGCATATGGTGTTCGAAAACACGCGACGAAGAATTACAACAATTAGTCGTTGCCGATGAACATTCACCTGATAAATATCGTGTACTTGTACCGTTAACTAATATGGAATATTTCGCGAACGATTTCAAATGCCCCCTTGGTAGTAAAATGAATCCAAAACATAAATGTAAAGTATGGTAGATTTAGTAGAATTGACAATAACAAACACACCAACAGAACAAATGCACGAATCTCCCTCCCTTTTTCCTTATCACAAACATTTTTGTACTGGCAATATGGGATTATTACTAACAAAAAATCAAAAATGTAAATAGTACGTGTTGTGGCAAGTTTGCTGTTGTAGGCTAATCTCTATTTATTTGAAAAACAAAAAACAAAATTATTAAACAAGAAGATTTTTTCTTTTGTAACACCATTTCTAGCTCAACGGTATCAATACACAAGGTGAAAATATTGCCGATAATGGTGGTATAAAAGAATCGTATTTAGCATATCAGAAATGGTCAACGAAATATGGACGGGAACAATTATTACCCGGTTTACAACATTATACACAAGAACAATTATTTTGGATCTCGGCAGCGAATACATGGTGTGCCAAATATCGTCCGGAAACATTAAAATTGCGCGTATTGACTGGTTATCATTCGCCTGGTTATTTTCGTGTTATTGGACCATTAAGCAATTTAGAATATTTTGCCAAAGATTTCAATTGCCCAGTCGGTTCCAGAATGAATCCTAAACGTAAATGTAAAGTTTGGTAAATCCAGTAATTAGACAATTGTAATTGTTGTGATATGATATCACTTGAATGTTTTTATTATTATTCAATTATTATTTATACTGACGAAACAAACATATTTTTAGACTTATCTTATTTTTATGGTTTTTATTATAATTTATATATTTTTAAACAGAGAACAAATGCAACTACCCAATAAATTACTACAAAATGAACTATTTTAAATTCAAACTTCCCGCCTAATTTGCGTATTGCTGGTTGTCTAAACTCGTATATTTGACAATTTGTCAAGAACAATTTAACCTCACTTTTTGGTTAAATTTCTAGAAACTGTAAACAATTATAATTTTCTACAGAATGTCCGATTCAGACGATGATTATATGTCCGACAAGTTCCTAAACAGGTAAACCCCCCAATAATCAATAATCGTACATAATTTACAACAATTCTCAGTTTAGACCCCATTAAAGATGATGTACGACCCGGTTTATTATTCAATCGTACAACAAAACGACAACACGAAATCTACAAGAAACAAGCGGAATTAAGACTAAAGAAACCGAAAACCCATCGTGAGATTGAAGATGAATTGCGTGAAAAAGGCTTAAATACAGCCATAACAACAGACAATAAAGGCTATCAACTATTGGAAAAGATGGGATTTAAACCGGGGCAAAGTCTCGGTAAAAGCGGCGATACGGGGATAAAAGAACCGATTAAAATCGAATTGAAAGCTAGTAAATCTGGTATTGGGCGTGATAATGAAATTAAACAGCGAATTGTAAAGAAACAACAGTTTAAAGAAGAGAATTTTACGAATTATATCAACGAATTTAAGAATACGACAAAAGAGAAGAATCTAATGCGATTCCTGATTAGAGATGTCATCAAAGCACAGAAAGTTTGCGAGGAATTAGACACACGAAACGTAACAAATTTGCTAAACAAAAAACAAATCTTAATAAGAATTATTTTAGAATATTGAAGAACCGATCGAAGATTACTATTGGACGAAGTTGACGATACGAAAGAAGCGCGGAATCGATGAAGAAAACGACGAGGAAATAGCCGAATTTGATGAAAATTTCGAAAAATACTCCACTGATGAAAACCTGAAGAATCTAATCGATTATCTTAGAAATCGTTACTTTTATTGTATTTATTGTGGTTTTATTGCTGATGATTTTGAAGATTTAAACAATAGTTGTCCTGGACCTTATCGAATCGATCACGACGATGATTAATTAAAAAAATCACGTGATAATCGTAAATGTCACTTTGACATTTAGCATAACCTCAAATTTACAATGTATTTTATTATTGTTACTTTAATTTAATTGAAAATGTACTTAAATTTGTTTTTGTACTTAATTCTGTTACTTAAATCGAATGAAACGCGCAGTGATTGCGGTTGTAATTCGTTAAATCGCAACCAACAATGTAGCATTGAGGATAATTCAATCGACAATAAATATACGAAAAACGACAATAATCTCAACGATATGGTCTTAATAGAAGGTGGTTTATTTGAAATGGGCACTAATCAACCAGTATTCGAGAGTGATCACGAAAGTCCAATAAGAAACGTTAGTGTTGAAACTTTCTATTTGGACAAATACGAGGTAAGTAATCGAGATTTCCAAGAATTCATTACGGAAACAGGGTATAGAACGGAAGCCGAGCAATTTGGTGATTCGTTTATTTTTGAAATGTTAATACCGGAACAAGAACGCGAACAATATGCAGATTTTCGGGCCGTACAGGCGCCTTGGTGGATTAAAATGAAAGACGTCGATTGGAAACAACCAGAAGGACCGGGTTCTACCGTCAACGGTACTTGGTAATTCAATCAAAATTAACAAATTAATCAATTATTGTAAGAATAGATCGTTTAAACCATCCAGTGGTGCACGTATCGTGGAATGACGCGTCGAAATTTTGCGACTATCACAATAAACGTTTACCAACTGAAGCCGAATGGGAGACGGCCTGTCGAGGTGGTTTAAAACGAAAATTATACCCCTGGGGCAACAAATTAATGCCGCATGATCAACACTACATGAACATATGGCAGGGTGAATTCCCCGCAATCAATACAGGAGATGATGGTTACAAATTTACGGCACCTGTTGATAGTTTCCCGGCGAATAATTTCGGTTTACATAACATGGCAGGAAATGTTTGGGAATGGACACAAGACGATTGGTTGGATATACCTGTAAGTGCTAATTTTTTTGAGATTTTATTACAATAAGTAACAAAAATAAATTTCTCCCCCGATATTTACACAGGATGCAAAAGTGAAAAAAGGCGGTTCGTATTTATGCCATCAATCCTATTGTTGGAGATACCGATGTGCTGCTAGATCATACAATACAAAAGATAGTTCGGCTAGTAATTTAGGTTTTAGGTGTGCTAAAAATGCGCCACGTTAACAAGATTTATATTTAAATTAAACGAAGAAATAATAACCCGTCCCCAATGTGGAAAAATTTACAATAATTGGTAGAATTTTTGTACTTAAACTATTGTGAAAAATTCTATCAACAAGTCTTCCATTACTTTAAGATATTTCAGCAATTTATATTGTCATTAATTACAACTACTGATAGTAAAATTCGTCTTTTTTTTCTAACGAAAATCTAGTTTATTGTGTATTTTAAACCAGTACTAGTTTGGATATTCGCCAACATTTTATGGGCGAATATTTGGATATTTTGTCGGAAGAATCGCGGTATTGGAATAAATTTATAGACAAGAAAACCACCTAAACTCAACAATGAAACCCGAAACGAAATCCGTATAATTTTCAATGTGATCGAAGGGGGTGGTATTTTCATTATCTCTTTGATGTAGTCTTTCTGTTCGAAAGGCCACAATTTGACTATACCCGGAACATGACCGATTCCGACAACGCCAACAATCTTCACCGGCTCTTTTTTCGCCTCTACAACAACAAAATTAATAATTTATTGTTTTATTTGTTAAAATGACCCACCATCTTCACCAGTCTTGTTCTTCTTCACTTGATAATAAGCGGCCGTTTGTAACGAATGCGTTAAATAAATGTCGCGTTCATTTAAGAAAACTTCGCGAAATGCCGGATATTTCCCAGCTAATTCCTCTAATAATTGTTCCAACATGTCACGTTTCTTGCATTTCTCGATCTCTTCAGCGCTGATTGTATCTTTCGATGTTAATAGATGCCAAACGAAATTTATTGTTTGCAACCATGTTAGGCGCGCTATAGCACGTTGCAATGTAATTTGTAATGGACGATCACCTAATAATATTTCGCAATTCTTCAATTTCTGGGCTTCGTTGTAGGCGGCACGAAATTCACCACCCGGCGCCATTCCTAATTGTTTTGTCAATTTGGCACTCATATTTAACAATAATATGTACATTAGACCATTATATAAACCACTCTGCTTTATATTGTTTATGATTTTTTGTAAATCGATATTCTTCGCTTCTTCTAATACAGTTTTCTCATCTAATGATAACATATTCGTTCTGGATGAACACAATTCTAAAACTACAGCATTTGGAAGAACATTATGTATCACCTAATCAATCAAAATTGTTAATTAAAAAAGATAAATCAATGAACAATCTATTATACTTTGATAACATCATCAATGGATTCTGTACTAAAATGGGCTGTACCAACTAAATAGACTTTAGCACCGGTTGGTTGATGTTGTAATAAAGTTACAGTTTCTGGTAGATTATTATCGAATTCGTCATTATTCAATGCTGATGACTGGTCTGAATTATCACCATTATCGCCTAAACTTAAAACATCTAAATTCTCTGAACCATCCTCTGACCCATTTTTAAAACTATCTCCAATTTCTGTTCAATTTTACAATTAATTTATTAGTAATTATTAATTAATATGGAAAATTACCAAAATTTGATAGGGAATTATCCATCTTGACAATTAATTATAGGTAACAAAATTAATTAGTTAAAAAAATGAAACAGCTGTGCTGTCACTTGTAGTAACCAACCGCTTTATAATGTTGGTAGTAGTTTCAATTTTTCCACTAATACTTGTTAATTTATAGGGAAAATTAACAATTTTAATAATTTTATGATTAATATTTGGGCCAATATTTCTATTATAACGTATTTTATTTTCAATAAAGTTCAGTAATCAATTTATTGATATTATTAGGTAAATCAGTTTATCCCCAAATTTTCATCAATGCCAAGTTTAATAAAATTTCCGCAAATTTAATAATATTCGTGTAATTTCAAAAATTAACACAATTATCGCTATTTTTGTGAAATATTTACAACATAATGAAGTATTGTTCTACTGGAAAATTAATTATAATTTTAATACACTTAAAATTGATGCTAAAAATTATTTTTATGTTACTAAAATTTCCGATATTAAATGAGTTTGGTAAATTTTAAGGAATTTGTAATTCACGTGGCAACAGTGCAACCTATTGTTTAACCTCAAACTTGACAATTAATGACAATAGCTGATAAGATTATATTTTTGCATCAATAATTAAAAACAATCATGTTCAGAGGTTTTGTAAGTATCCCTAATTAATTAACAATCGACTCTAATCGATATTTTAGTTTTCGTTCCTTGTGGGCCTTTATGCTGGTGTTTATTTAAGCCAAAATTACGATGTAAGTTGTACTTTTTGTATTTATTTTTTAGCATAAAAACATTCATTGTGCATTCTATTTTTAGATACCCCGAGTCGATGATCCTCAAGCTCTATACGAAAAGATTCGAGCTTTTGCAGACTCCCATCGGAAGGATAAATAGATAAACAATTAAGATTTTACTCGTATTATATTTTATCTAATTGTAAGTTAGTAATAAAGAAATGTTGCAGAATTTCTTGAACATTTTTAAATTGATGTAAAAAATTCGTATTCAATTTAAATTGATTAATTTAAAACAACACCACCACCTAAATATTCCTGTCTGGTTGGCGGTATTACAAACGCCAACCAATCGCTACTATGAGTCGGCAGAAGGCCCATACTTTGGCATTTGTACAAGGCTAATCCAACATTAATTAAATTACCAAGGATATAAACGATAATTTGCCCGATTGTATTCTGCGTACTTTCAATCATACGAAACGTTGATTTCGTTGACCAAATTGCTTGTATTGGACGCATCAACAACATACCAACCATCATTATCGGAAATATCGAGATTGAATTACCAGCCATATACATTATGAATAAATTCATAGGTACTTGTTTGATGGGTGCCAATGCTAAGTCCCATGATTTCTTGGTGATCAAACGACTGATATCCGTCTTTTTCGAAACTTCTGTAGTTACATTAACGTGTGATAGATTGTAAGCTGGTGGTGATGGGAGGATGTCGTTCGTTAAACGATTCGAACTGCAAATCGATATCAGTTAAATAAAATTATTGAAATTCACAAATAAATACCGGGCAGAATCCAAACTCCATTTCGAACGTTTATTCTGTTGTCGTCCTGACATTTTCCACAGTCTTCTAATCTTATCAATTTAAATAATTCATAAAAATCGACGAGTAAAATGAAGGTTATGATGATATGTCAATCAATGAGATACTAGAGTACGCATTCACGTATGGTGGCAGACATCTTGGATATGTCGATATCTAAGCCATGATCGATCAAGGATTGAGAAAAGGAGATCCCTATTGAACGATACATTCATAAGTTAGACAGAGTGAGAACTAACTGTCAAAATTTCCCCATATGAGGACCAAATTGGTCTTATGCAAGTATAGCGGATGCACACTCTACTACCTCATTGGTAAACTGTCAGTGTCAGAATCTCAGCAACAAAGATAGAAAATTCGAATCTAATGTATTGAAAAGAGATGGATATAATACTGCGCGATTTCACCAAACGCGATTTATTTTTGAGACGTTGCCGGCTCTAAATGGCAAAAATCCGTAGATTTTTATTTATTTTGGAATTTATTCGTTGTTTTATAATTTCAAGCGCCATTTTAACAGTTTTAACCGATTCTTGATCTTTTACTAGCCTTTTTAATGCTTCCTTGTTTCAATTTGTACCAAATAAGATTAAATTTGTTTAAAAAATTACTGAAATTTATGTTTTATAAATAGCATGTGTTAAACTAACAACTAACAAACTATTGAACAAATTTACCTTTGCTACATTTTTCAGTAATTCTAATAATAATTTTATTCGAACAACATTCCTTATTTTATAACAAATCACTTATAACAACAAAATTTAGAAAGCAAGTTCAATCAGGCGTTATAAAACGTCGAGGTAATTGGAATTAAAAATAGTGGTTAAATTGGGGGTGACTTGGAATGATTAAAATGCAGGATATAAAAATTATCAAAGGGTAAATTAATTGAGAAAACTCGTTGGGCTTGACAACAGTAGTTACATTCGCGATAATTTGGATTAATATTATCGTTGTTTGTAATCAAATCATCCCTTGGAGTAGATTTTTTTCCATTTTTCATTGTTTAATTATTATTTAGAATAAGTACGGTGATAATTTACACCTCTAATAAATAAATCCTAAAATATGTGTCCTCAAGTCAAGAATTACTCTAAATTTATGAAAATTATTGCAAAGTTTATGTAAAATCAAAATAAATGTCATTGTTTTGATAGAATATGCTCTTTTTTCCACTTTAGAACCCCAAAATACACGAAAAACAGTCGTATTTCCTTAAAAATCTAGTAAAAAGGAATACTAGAGGAAAAACCTGATGAAAAATCAGTGAATATGGCAACATCGCATTTTGACTTGAATTGTCAATTCTGAATTTACATCGACTCAACCTAACCTCAAATAACAATACAATGTAGCATAATAATGAAATAATTCAAATAAAACAGTTTTTCACGTCGCAAAATATAAAATTGGCTGATGTATGGTT